>WSTH01001763.1:0-10875 GCA_019616345.1 Ceratobasidium sp. 395
GGTCCCCAGACTTCCGTAGCCCATCGAAGGCACCGACGGTATGGCGGGCATTTGCGCTCGTTCGGCCCAGATTCAGTTAAACCAGATAAATAGAATAGTAATAGAATTGTTCTCCAGACGATCACCGCCATCCTCGAGTGCCTTGACTTGTCCACGACATCTGTTTTCTAGGTTGCGGTTATCGGCGCGATTTCCGAATATTATTCGGCGCCACTTCTTCGCCGGTAAAACATCCATGCTGCACTTGGAATCACAAGCTCTAGAAAAGGCAACTTCTTAGGATATTACCAAGCGGGGCGAGCGCACAAATGTATAGCAAGTTAATTTGTATCCTTGAACTCAACTGTATGCGTTACGTATGGGTCGATAAGATAAGCAGGATTCCAAGGGCAAGATACTCCGAGACTTCCAGCTCATCAATGCCTGTCAACAGCTTCAGTGAGTTTGATTTTCGCGCTCGAATCAGACATCGATTGTCCAAGTCATCGTCTACTTTTCATCTCGTACTAGCCATTTGCGTCACCGAAGGCCCAACTGCCCCCGCCTACCCAAGTTTCAAGTGCTCTGATACCGACAAAGTTCAAGACATTCTGATGCCTGACCCTTAATTTTTCTGTAAATTCAAGTCAGAAGATTTATTCAGTGGTGAAACTGTACAGTAATAACAACTCGGCATACAAAAAATAGACCCAATAACTAGATTTATAACCCGGGAGCACGGATGATCTACGGGGCGCTCAAGCACGTATGGATAAACGTATCGTAATTGATCTGAATCCATCCATCGCGGTCGGTATCCATTCTATTTGTGGAATGAGTACGTATATCACACGAGCAGCGGGTATGCTACTTACTGACGGAACGACTCTGTCAACGACTTGACGACAACACACGCACGCACGAAGCGATCAAACGTAATTCCAGGAGGCGGTCCACCGGGAGTAGGAGCAGACGCTTTAATATCTGAGTTCGTAAGTATTGTCAAACCCAAAGAGATCAAAAAAGGCCTACCATATTTACGCTGAACCAAGTTCAAGAGCTGGGGGTTGAGAGGATACCCAAACTGACTCATGGCTTGCGACAATTCTTGTCCATCAATAGAGCCCGATGAATCACGGTCAAAGTGCTTGAAGACACTAGAGTTTACGTAGCAATCGAATATTTGGATGAGAAGGGCGCACAAGGGTGGATTCATTAAGCTCACCCTTGCCAATCCTTGATATAACGCCAGAGACCAGAGAATTCGTTGAATCCAATAGTACCCGAACGATCAGTGTCGAAGATGCTCATCAACATCTTGACGGTATCAAGGTCAAATGCTAGATAACTATAAGTTTACGAATAAATCCGCGCCCAAAACCTTTACTTACGCGTCCAGTCTCCGTTCACAAGTGCCTGCTGCAACTCTGGAGCGCTGATGGAGCCAGATCTAACCCACATCGCCCGTGAATAACCCTATACTCACAAGACCATCTTAAACACATACCGGTCAGAGTCTACAGAGCTGAACCAAGCCCACAGTCTACAAAACAAATCGCCTTTCAGCACCACATCTCGCCACGAGACCTAAAATAAGTCACGACTCACTGAGGATCGGCACCGGGGGGCGGCCCCTGGGGCGGGCCAGTTTGGAAGCCACCAGCACCACGCGGTTGGCCGTATCCTCCTCCTCCTCCTCCATATCCACCTTGCTGTTGTCCGTATCCTTGATTATAAGCCATTGCGATGGTGGTGGTTGAGGGATAAAGCGCGATAATACTCAGGGAGCCTGATGGGTCGCGTTTATAGATCAATGGAGGCTGTGCTGGATGCCGTGATGGCGGTGTGGGTCCAGTTTAATGATTCAGATGCATTTAGCGCTGCCGGCCTCCGTGGGCGCCAATTAGACATACTTGAACGATGGAGCTCAGTGAAATAGTTTCATATCCTCGTTTGAGCCTGGTTTACGAGGTTGTATATACTGCATGCGTCCAGCTCAATCTCTTTCAGCCGCTTCCAAGATTTCGAGCTCCTCATTTCAGCCAGTGGGGCTCAGTCCCGGCCGCCCTCCGGTAGTAGAGTAGTCTTGAGGTAGTGTGTCCGACGTAGCACATACAGGCACTAACCCGCTGCTGGTTATACCCTTCATCTATAATATACAGGTGTTAGCGTCAAAGGTACAGGATTTATTCATTTATAGTCTTACGGTCTCTGCTACCTCGTATGCTTTCGGCCGATTCTCCGGTTCGTATGCCCAACAGCGTCTAAGGAGTGACCATAGAGCGTCACCATGCTCACTATCCGACGGTATATGTTCCGGCCGCTTGGGAATCTCGTTTCTGATCGCAATTGCCTTGATGAGAGCAACCGCTGAGATGTTGGGCAATTGAATGTCATTAAAAGCATGCCGGGGTCATTACGTGGAGTGACAAAAGAAAAGAAACGGCTTACGATTGTTAATATGCGAGTAGGGTACTTTGCCAGTAATCACTTCCTACGCAGCTTCGTTAGGAACACAAGTGAGAGCAATGTATAACGGGATGTACCAGGATTATCTGAAATTGGGAGTTGAGCAACGGTGTACTTTTGGTGGTAGAACAACATACCATGCCAAGCGCATATACGTCCGCCTCTTCGCTCTGCTTCACTTCTCGCTCGTCCAGTATTTCAGGCGCCTAGTACGGCAAACGTTAAACGGGAATTTACCCCGAGTGTGAGGTGCTTACAGCCCACCGTGGTGTAAACCCACTCCCCTTCATGGTTTCAGTGAACTGCATCGTGCCCTGCTCTAGAACGGCATTTCCAAAGTCTGTGATCATTGGTGTGCCGTCTTCTGATACCAGTACGTTATTCTGAGACATGTTCAGTATCTGATACACTATCTCCTGGTCGTTCACGTACTCCTTTCAGGTCGCCATGGACCTAGCGCTGTGTCAGGGGCAACCACTGAACCAAGAGATAAACGAAACACATACAACACCTGTGAGATGCAGGTACGCGACCCCATCGCATATCTGGGCGCTCTGCTCACTATAAATCTGAGCCAGAGCGAATGTCATGAGAGGAAGGCGGCGCACCATATCACGACGGTCGACATCAGGATGTTTGTTGAGATAGGAGGGTAGACTTCCGTTCTCCATCCACCGCGACACCATCCGGATCTGACCTTGGAACAATATCAGTCCAAGCAGTGGAAGCACATTGCGATGCTGGCATTTCGACCAGGCGTACAGCTCGCGGGCAGCTCGCTGATAACCGCATAAGTACTTTGTATATGAAGAAGCGAACATAGCTAGTTTAGGCAACCTGCCGGCTTCATCGTCGTCGTCGAGAGGCACCCGTAACGCCTTGATTGCTACTTGTGTTCCATCACGTCGCTTCTCACGATACACCAGGCCGTACCCGCCATGCGATACAGGCTGAGCGCTGATTGAAGAAGGATCTAAATCGTCCGTTAAATCCTGACACCCGTTTTCGGTAAGGTGGTCGATAATTTCGGCTGGAGGCTAGGAGTACGTTATGACATCAAAATATATCAGACTGTAAGGGTGGACGAATACCGTTTCACTGCTAATAACCACGGCCCTCTATGAAAAGAGCACGGGACGAAGAATGACACCATGCCACAGAGGTGGGAAAGCGAGGTTCGCTACAGTCGTGGGCTAACTCACCCGCTGTGTGAGCGAAATGTCGCAGAGGTGGGTGAGCTTAGGTTCGTTCTAGTTGTGGGCTAACTTACCCACTGTATGAACGAGATGTCGCAGAGGTAGGTGAGCTTAGGTTCGTTCCAGCCGTGGGATAACTCACCTCCTGTATGAACGAGGCATCGCAGAGGTAGGTAAGCTTAGGTTCATTCCCGCCGTGGGCTAACTCACCTTCTGTACGAACGAGATGCCGCAGAGGTGAGTGGATGAGGTTTATTCTAGTTGTAGGCTAACTCACTAGCTGTATGAACGAGGTGTTAAAAAGGTAGGTGAGCTTAGGTTTGTTCTAGTTGTGGGCTAACTCACCCGCTGTGTGAACGAGGCGTCGAAGAGGTGGGTGAGCGAGGTTTGTTGCAGTCGTGGGCTAACTCACCTCCTGTATGAACGAGGCATCGCAGAGGTAGGTGAGCTTAAGTTCGTTGCAGCCGTGGGATAACTCACCTTCTGTATGAGCGAGATGCCGCAAAGGAGGGTGAGCGAGGTTCGTTGCAGCCGTGGGCTAACTCACATACTATGTGAACGAGGTGTCGCAGAGACGGGTAAGGGAGGTTCGTTGCGGTCGTGGGCTAACTTACTAGCTGTATGAGCGAGGTGTCGCAGAGGTGGATGAGTGAGGCTCGCTGCAGTCGTAGGGTAACTCACATCCTGTATGAGTGATACATTGTGTGGATGGGTTAGTGAATTACCCCGTCATGACGATTGATAATACCAAGTCGAGCTTATGTTATGTTTCACCCACCGAATCACTCGTCGGTTCACTCATTTCGAGTCTGTCGTGACTGGTCGTCGATGGCTGCGGTTGGGGGTAACGGTACTGCTACCAGCGTCAACCTTATAAAGGGTATTATGCGCCTATTTCGCGGGCGGCTAAGTCTCGCTTGTCATCAGTTCTGGCACGCAAGCGCTCAACTACATAGGCATCCTACAGCGCACAGAGAGTATGCCCAGTCACACAACCTCGCTAGTGCTAACGTGCTAGCTTAAAACTAACCGACGTACCAAGGGAACGATTCATGCATTGACCGCGACTATACACGTTCCATTCCTCAGTTCCGCCTGTTGTACCGCTGACGAAGGCCACGGCACCTCCTCTTTCCAATGAGTTACTAGTATCACTGCTTGGTACGGCTCAAGGTGTTTTAGCAGGTATCCCTTGGCCTCGTCAATCATCCTATCGTCCATGCCGGCAAACGGCTGCATATACCCAGCGCATTATTCGTAATTGAGCTAGTAGGATCAGACCTCTGACTCACCTCATCTAAAATCAACAAAGGCGCCTTGGTTACCAACGCGCGCATAAGCAGCACTAGAGCCTGTTCGCCCGCGTCTAGGAGCGCGAACTCCTTATCCCCTTGCTTCCCCGTTCCAAAACCAAATTCCTCGGTAAGTCCGTCCAGCCTCGCATCTTCTCCCTGTGCGCGCTTTCTAAATGCGAACGTCGAATCGAACCCGGTCGCAATTGCGTCTCGTACGGTCAATCCAGGCAGGCGACGTGGAAACGCGCTGAAGAGCTCTGGAGAGACAAGCCCGATCTGGCGCTGGAGTGTGGTAGTCGCGATAGAGCGTCGCGGCTTGGAGAACAGACGAAGGGAGGAAGCAGGCTGAGAGTAGGACTGTGGGTGGTCACCTGTTATCATGGCTAGGAGTGTTGTCTTTCCCGATCCTTAATAATCTCATGTCAGCGTTTAAGAGCACATATTCGCGATAGGCTCACCATTTGGCCCTTTTAGGTGCCATCTTTCTCCTTCTCGTATCGTCCAGCTGACGTCAGTCAGCACCTTGCGTTCGTGGTACGCGATGTTTAGCTCGTTGATCTCCACAATGGGTTTGCCTCCACCGTCACATTGTCCAACAATCGGTATTTCTGTTGGCTGATGCTTGGTGGAGTGAACTGTCATCTGGTCGCGCCCTCCTACTACAACTCGACCGCCATCTGCGTGGACAACATGAGTGATCCAGGCGGGAATCGGGTCCTGCCCTCGTAGTGTCATGACGACTCTGGGTGCTTTTTTAGCGTGTAGGGACTGTAAGAGGCTCATGAGCTTTGGCCGATGATCAACATCTAACCCAGCTGCATACCACCGAAGTTATTGATATACGGAATTCAATCAGAGGAAAGAAATACGGACTCAATGGCTCCGTCAACACAAGGACTTCCGGTTTCGGCACTTTCATCAGCGCCTGCAGTACCCTCGCCCTCCTCGTTTGCCCGTTACTTAGTGCAACCAGTGGTAGGTCCAACAGCCTCTTTAGATCCAGCGACTCGGCTAGGACGTCGTCAATAACACCCTCCAAGGACTCTCTAAGCGTTGTCCTGTCTTCCTCACGGACAGCACCATAACGGGCTGTGAAATCGTAAAACGCTCCTCCGGATGCGGACCGTTGGGGCGAGAAGGAAACGTGCGCGATGAGGTCGTGGGGGTCGCGTTGGCTGGCAGTCAAAAACGGATAGAGCCCATCTGAAGGTGGTGGGGCGATTCGAGTGTGGCCGAGCAGCATCTGGTAGTGGGATCTATCTCTGGAAGGGTACAAGGAGATAGGCTGGAGCTTGCCTCAACAACATCGTTCCTCTGCGAACCGGTAATAACCCAACTTTCTCCTTCATTTACGGTCCATTGGACGTCATTCAAGGTGGGAGTAGCTCGTTGACCATCTCCGAATCGAAATATATTACACTTCGGGACATTTATCACCGAGTGGGATAGCCGGCGTCGAGGGTGTGAGCGTAGAGTAGAGCGAGTTGCAGCTAGCAGAGTGGGAAACACTGCTCGTCTGAGCATTGTCAAAGTCGACTCGTAGCTTGACTAATAACTTGGTGGTTGTTGTAGATATGAAAGTATGGGCAAAACGAAGCAAACGTGAACGAGCTTGGACGAGTCATGATATTTTGGTGTGATCGTCGGCCGGGATCAAACCTGCGAACCTTCAACGAACCCTGACGATCGGGACCAAACAACCACCGTTCCCTATACACCTCGTGTAGATAAATAGTCTCCAGATATAAAATGCATTTGATTAACTGCATATGAAACAGTGCTTTCATTGTTCATGTGTATCAATCCTCGTCCCAGTTCCCAGACTGCTTTGGCACTTTTGGTCCACCAGCGGGTTTGGACATGATAATACTGTCCACACGCAGCACCGAGACCGCAGCCTCGGTCGCCAATCGGATCGCCCACGACTTAGCAGAGAGCGAGTCATAGATCTTCTCAGTGTTAGTATCCAGAATCCCATCTTTTTCGGACTAGATATAATTCATTAATTTGGAAGGCCAAACCGCGAACTAAAAGCACATACCTCAATATCCACACCCCAAGCAGCTCCCTCCGCTCCCGCATGTTTCTCATACAACTTGCTCACCACCTCCGTCATATCCAATCCAGCATTCTCCGCAAGCGTACTAGGGATCACCTCCAGCGCCGAGGCGTACCGCCTCACGCCATGCTGCGACAACCCCCTCAGACTCGCACCATACGCCTCCACACATTTCGCGAGCTCAATCTCTGTCGCACCCGCTCCAGGAACGAGTCTATCATCCTTCACGAGCGCCTTGATCACGTTTACTCCATCGTCGATCGCACGTTCCATGTCATCGAGCGTGTTGGCCGTCGCACCGCGAAGAACGATCGTAGCCATCTTGCTCTTCTCTGCTGCGCTCCCAGCGGGCGGGTCTTGCCTGAACACCGTGACACGGTCTCCGCCGATTTCGATACACTCCATGACGTCGACCGAGCCAGCTTCTTCGGCGGTAGGTGCGCCGAGTCGGGCAAGAGGTGTGGCGCCGACGACGCGGCATAGTCGGCGGAGATCAAATTTGGAAAGGACTTTGATGACAGCAATGGAGAAACGATCGAGGTAGTGCAGCGCGAGTTCACCAACGCCTGCTCCAGCGACGATGACTTTAACTCCAGAGTCTGCGATTTCTTTGAATATCTATGGGCATGGTTAGGGTTGAATTTATGGAAATATGGATGTGTATTTACTGACCTTTTCCATTTGCTGTTCCTCGCCGCGAGTGAAGTTGAGCATCTCCTCCGCGCTTCGTAGCAGGACGGTACCCTTCGTCTCCGTCTGGGCGATATCCAGACCGCAGGTATACACTGCAACCTTGGCGTTGGTTGTGTTCTTAATCACACCTGCGCATTGAATCAGTTATATGGCACTATCGTCTCATCGCTACTACTCACCTTCTGGTTCGCGCCCAAAGACCATTCCCCGAACAACTGTACTGCCACTTAGCGAACCACCCATAATTTTGACTACCCGCACGTTGTCGACATTAAAATGCTCTGGGCGAGATGGCATGACGGCCAACGCTGCCTCTGCTACCAACGCCGCCAATGTATCTTCAGATCCGTACTGCTTTGACGCGATTGACGTCTTCAATACAACAGCCAGTGATTCTTTCGTCAGTGGCTTAGCGAGAGTGTAATTAGAAAGTTCTTGAATAATACGTCAATGCGTATGTCGATGATTAAAGTGTAAAAATACTCACTTTCGAGCTCCTCTAGTGCTTTTGTACACGCTAATTCGTAACCAATAATAATCTCACTCGGGTGGAGGCCCATTATTAACAGGTGCTCCGACTTTTTCAGAAGCTCGCCTGCAAGTACGAGCACTGTGTTTGTCGCGTCGCCCATCTTCAAGTGAAATGAGCGCCCGCCGAATAATTCAATAAGCTCGTCTACTCACCTCTGCCTCTTGCGCCTGGGACGCCATAACTAGTAGCTTTGCGGCGGGATGCACAACCTCGATTTCTCGAATAATAGTTGCCGCGTCGGACGTGACAAACATTCGTCCAAGGTGATTGATTATGAGTTTATTCCTTCCTAAATGGATGTGCCTATATGAGCCACATAGGCTGCTGGACCGTGTCTACATACCATTAGGACCAAAACTCGTCCGTACTAGGTCCGAAAGCTCGTTGACCGCCTGGATATTCCTCATCACGGCTTCCTCAATACCTTGAAGGTGCTTGTATCCATCTTTGAAAAGCTGGATGTTGTTCGCTTTTGGTACTTTCAGAGACATAATGGATCGGGTAGATACGCGGAGGTCGAGGGCGCGTCGCGTCTCCGAAAATTAAGCGCCGGTATGACCCTGGAACCAGTCACGTGGCTGGGTGGCTACGCTTCAGCGCCACTGACCTTGTTTAGTCTTCCTACTTCCATCTCTGGTCCTTTGGTCCTCTTTACGGCTCTCAAATGTCAAGTAGCTGCCCTTTCTTCGTTGATTTCGCGCTCGAAGAGATGGAAAAACGACGAACTACTTCGCCGGCTCTCATGCCAAATTTATAAATACTCCGCTTGGGCCATGCGCTTGGCCAGAAGCAGACGACTGAGGCTAGATTATTGATTATCGGCCACTGCAATCCCAGACTCAGGAGTCAAATAACGGTGATATCAGGCCCGGATCCTTGCCTTCCGCTTGTACTACACGTGTTGAGGTACGTCATAGGAGAGCACGGCGTGTATTACGGAACAAAACCAGACATTAAAGGATCTGCAACCCTCACCGCTCCACCACCACCATCACGATGAGCCGACGTTCGCCTTCGCCCTCCATTATACAGAGTGTTATGCATGGTCTGGGAATGGGCCACCCGGCAAGCCCCCGCCAGCCCGAGTCACCACCAGCACCACACCCAGAGTTCCGCCTTCCCAGCGAAAGCCGTCACGGCGAGTTCAGATCCTCGTAAGCCCGCCTAGATGCCACCCATTTGCCCCTAAGCTTACCATAATGTTAGCTCTCCAATCGATCTACGTCACCTTATCGAGGATGCACAAGCCCATTTCCATAGCATGAGCCGACACAGGTCCGAGTCCTGGCACAAACGTGTTTACGGCGGTTTAACCGACGCTGCGACGCTGATGGCCGCTGAAATCGGTGCTGCAGCCGGCTTCGAGGCTTGGAGGCGGTTTAACTATCGCAACGGGATTATCATCGATCATGATCGAGAGCGCCAGATACGCTCGTTAGTCGAAATGGCTGTCCACGAAGGTTAGCAGCTATTCTAAATCTGCATGAGTATCAACTCATGGAATCTCGTGAACAGTTGAAGAATGGTGGGGCCGTACTGGGCGTCACATGGACGAACATGGCAAGCGCGAAGCACTTTTGGCGGCTGCAGGTGGGTCGCTTTTAATAAAATGCAAGACCATTCGCGCTAATCGATACGACTTGTAGCTATTGCAATCAAATTCTTCCACAAAGGAGACCACAGGCGGCGACACAAACACGATCAAGAGTATCGTTCCCGTAGCCGCCCCGGCTTCCACCGACGCTCCTCCTCTGTCCCCTACCGCACTCGCGGCGACCGCAGACGCAAAGACTCCAGCGACTCGAGCAGTAGCAGTAGCAGTAGCAGCTCCGACAGCGACCGTCGTGATCACGGTCGCAGCGAGCATGGGCGCCGTCGTGAATATCATCACGAGGAAAGCAAACTCGCTCGCGGCCTGGATAGGCTCATTCGCGACGCGGGAGCCCGTAGTGAATACGGTGGTCGCAGCGAGTACGGTGGACGCAGCGAGTATGGCGGCCGGAGCGAGTACGGCGGTCGAAGTGATTATGGTGGTCGGAGCGAATATGGACGCGGACGCAGTGAATACGGTGGCCGGAGCGAATATGGTCGAGACTATGATGGGGATTACGATCGCTACAGGCGTGGGCGCTCTTCTCATAGGGATCAGTACCGAGACCCTTCGCCCTCGCTTCTTTCTACTGCTCTGCCTGCTCTGGAAGCCGCAGAACGCTACCGCCGTCATCGTGCCAACTCCGCCTCTGGCCGTATCGTTCCACTCGAAGGGCTCATGGGCGAGTTAGCGCTCGGTTCAACCTCGCATCGTCCGTATCGACGCGATGATGGCTACGATTATCCTAGGCCAGAGCATGAGTATTATCGACCTCGTTCACGGGAGCGAGACTACTATAATCCTCGCCGTGACCACGATTACGACAGACATTACGACAACGACGACTATGGACGTCGACGCGGGCGCAAGCATTCCGGGGCAAAAGTCATCCGCGCCATCTCAGGCGACCCAAACTCGGAGTTTGGACACCTTCCCCCGGGAACGTATATGCTTGATGGTGGCAGTAGCAGTGGGAAGAGTCGGAAGAAGCGTAAGAATCCCATGGATTATTTGCTGGGATCGAGGGCTTAGGTGCGAACGGCCATCCAGCCGAGAAGTAC
>WSTH01001764.1:0-10869 GCA_019616345.1 Ceratobasidium sp. 395
ACTCCGCCTGACAGGCCTTTGTTGGGGGGTAATGTCATGATCCTTGATCAAGACATCTCTCTTTCTCTTCCCCCCCCTTCATGTGTCGTCTTCCTATTCTGTTTATCTCGTCGCTTAGTTCTGTCCCCGCTCAGATTGCTTAGTTCTCGCTTGCTTGCTTTCTCATGTGTCTCGTTTGCTTGCCGTCGCTTAGTACGCTTGTACAAGCGGCGCTTAGATGTATCTCTGTCTTCTCTCGCTTGTAGATCGCTTAGCTGTCGCTTAGTTGATTACTGCAATATATAAACGCTGTGAATCGTTCTGGCTAACCCCAAGAACGATTCACCTCGTCGTTTCCCCCTTCCTCACTGTGCTAGGCAACCTCTGAGACATTTAGAGTTGTCAAGCAGTCAAACTACATCCACAAGTTCACTTCCTCACGGGTTGTGACACAACCCTGATTTCTTGTATCAAGTTGTACTCAATAATATCTTGGTAAACAGTATATCTGTAGTGTAGAGCTTAAGGCTTATCTGTAGTCACAAAAGCTATCTACTACCTCTACTCAACTTATCTGGAGTATCTCAACAAACAAGGAGTATTATTGGGAGAACAACTAATTGACCAAAAGCAAGCTAATTAAAGCCTATTTACACCAGTTAATAACTGAGTGGAATTGAATGGATAAAGGAAGAATGTATTCACAGGGCTCAGCTCTGGTCCTTATACACCCTTCAAAGAGGTGAGTTACTTCTACTAGCCAAACTCCCATATGAGCTCAGTGAGTCATTTTGTGAGTCAGAGAACACAGATCAAAAGTGGATCAATGTGGCTTGCCACTTTTGATGATACACATATGGACTTGGATTGAGTCATATCACTCTATGGACATCATAAAGAAGAAAAGGTCTCAGGTGTTGTTCATGAGTTGGATCAAGCCAATCAGGGCAGTATTGGCAGAGATATGAGTCATTTACTCTCTGGTGGCTTCCTAGTAGTTTCTCAACCGATTGGCTTGCTTGAACATGTGTTCATTAGAGTAAACAGTACATGAAACAATTACATACATAAATGTGTGCATACAAAGGCCATTGAGTAAGATAAACATGACAAAAGTGCATACAGGCCAGACTTTTGGGCCTTTTAGTCTACCAACTATTTTCTAAGTTTATATGCAGTTCATGAGTCATCATACATGTACATTTTATGGATAAATGTGCCATTATCCATAAGATATGCAGGCTCAAGGTTTATAAAGGTAAAGCCTGTTAGAGGCTTGATGGCCTCTGGTCCAAATGGTTCCTTGCTGGAGTGTGAGTTCTTTTCCTATTCAGCAATTGTCCTGTCAACATCACTTGCCTAGGCAGTGTGCCAGCATCCAAGTAGTCAAGGGCTCACAGTTCCAAGACCTCAGGCAAGATCTTTGTCAGCCAGTGACTTGGGCTTGTTTCATTAGGTCTGATGATAACTCTGAGCACACTTCTGAGCCCAAACCTGAGCCCAAACCCAAGCCTGAACCAAAATTCAAGCCTGAGTATAATGAACATGGGTATCAGACTACTCAGTCTGAGGGTAAGGGTAAGGCTGTGGATGAAACTAACCATCATCCGAATGATTTTGAGGATGACTTTGAGTCAGGTCAAAAGTATTGGTTGCCTCAGTTTGCTGACAGGTAGATTAGTCCACATAGTTTTTTCTAAGATTTCAA
Source organism: Ceratobasidium sp. 395 (assembly GCA_019616345.1). Classification (NCBI taxonomy): domain Eukaryota; kingdom Fungi; phylum Basidiomycota; class Agaricomycetes; order Cantharellales; family Ceratobasidiaceae; genus Ceratobasidium; species Ceratobasidium sp. 395. The sequence goes on from WSTH01001764.1 coordinate 1,688, forward strand.
ATGCATCTGCTCTATACATGTACATCTCCAGTTCTGGTGTGTTACCCTAAGATTTGTTATACATCTTGATAGTACTACTGTTGCTAATTGTAAGCACCATTGATTGATAATCGTGTGATGATTGTTTGATGAACGTTTGATGACTATTGCTGATATGTTTGATTGAACTCACATATAATCTCTTGAATATGCAAAATCATTTCAATCTACCAGACTTACTGAATATACCAAATCTACTGAGTTCACTAAATCTATTTAATTTACATGCTGAGGAAAGTGAGTAAGTGAGCAATAAACTGAACTAAATCTACCACATAACCAGTCTGTATAGCTAAATGAAAGTGTACAACAGCGAAATTGGCTGATTGCCTGAATATAGCTAATTCAGCTAAGTTTAGCTAAACAAAGTGCACAACTTCCTCTGATGCAGGTCCATGCATAATTCTTTTGATACCAAACTTATGATTGTGTAGGTTTAGTTGGTTGCCTTGTGAATTGGAGAGTCTATATGCAACCTCTTTGTTCACAGCCCCTTCAGTTACCCGGTGTCGACTTTGGGTCTCAGGAGGCAAAGATGCATGTCACAACCCATCATGAAGTTATCTTGTGAATGTAAGGAGGGAGCACAGGTGACTCCAAATGTCTTAGAGAATGTGCTGCATGGTGTTGAGTTGGGAGAAGACAAGGTATATTGTTCTGGTTTGCCCCAGAACAATTGACGCTGTTTATATGTTTAGGACAGTATAAATCCAGCAACTGCGCAAGCATTGAACCAGTTATGTAGAATCCCAGTTGCCTCCACAAAGGTCTTGGAAGTATGGCTACCTGTGAATACTGTGTCCTCCATCAGCACTGCGTATTGATCCCTTGAGACGCACTGGTCATGCCCTGCTTGGTGTTGGAAGATATCTGTGTTGTACTGATACAATTGAGTGTCAGAATGATCAAAGTCCTAGTTTAACACCTAGAAACCTGTCTGAGACCATGCCTAATGAGTAACATAGTTTTTCAGTCTCATAACCTTGCCCAGATTGCATTGATAGCGATGTTGTGCCAGAACATGTGTTGTTTCTGGCATTTCAAATTCTGTAATTGGATTACTATACTCGTGTAAACTTTTGTAATGCCAGAACCTGCACCTGTTCTGGCATGACATCTGTTGGTTGCAAAACATATGGGTTTGCTGCGATTCATAAACGCTACTGCAAAAGATCCCTCCCATCCAACAAGTAGCCAGAGGGAAGACAATAGTCTGTGTAATGATTGCCGGGTGTGACAGGTCATCTGGGAGTACTTGGACAGCTGCATTATCAGTGCCCATCATCCGTGAAACTTTGCTGTATCAGTGGATATAGACCAGCTGCTTGTTGACATAAAATATGTTTCTCAAGCATCTACCACCTAGAGCTGAATTGCTATAGTATAGGTTGTGGAATTCTGCCCCTCCAGCAGGCTGTCCCCCCCAGATACGCATAGCAACAGCCAAAGCCTCAGAAAGTGGTGCTACCTCCTGTAGCCATTGTATACGGACACCTCAAAACCACAGTGGGTAACCTTTGTCATCTACAGTTTCTTCATCCCAGAAACTGTCCATGAGATCTTTGTGAGTGATGAAAGCTGTCTCCAGTTTCCCAGCCAGCTGGGTCAAACTTTATTTTGTTTGTTGTTCAAAAATAAATAGCCAGGTTTAGGGTTTGTGAACTGATTGTACCGGCTGAGTTCATCTGGTAAATCTGCGTCCAGTTCCCCAAGTGAAACCCCCAAAATACTTTATCCAGTTTTCTTGAACCAGGTTGATAAGACACCACACAAGCTCTTGTAAAGCATCCATCAAGAGGTCACTGCCCTCAAAGTGGCAAAAATGCACTTCTTCTCCAGACCACGGTAGTTTTTCAATCTTCCTGGCAGCACGCTTGTGGTACATCCTTTGTTTACACAGAATCTGTAGACATCCAAAAGGTGTGACCTGATTCCACTTCAGGCAGCAGGAAAATCACTCAAATGCACTAAAAACATTTTCAGACATGATTCACATATGAACTTAAGTAGTAGACCTCACAAAGCTGTTCTCGCTAGGCTCTCAGCTTGAGCTATACATTCCATAAGAATTGTGGATCAAATAATGTATTGTAACGCAGTTGTAACTGGTACTATTTGCTTGGGCTCCTTGTACATTTTGTCTTGTTTGATGCTGAATGGAGCACAGAAAACATGAACAAAGTGGTGGTTTTGTTGTTGCAATCTGCATTTGCAGTCATCCAGTAAGCCTTGCCCAAGTGCAAAACAAGATACCAAAAATGACTGAATTATAAGCTTTAGTTGCTTAGCAGGAGTGTTTTGCTGATCAAGTAGCTGTCCAAGTTTTGGTGCTAGCACCTTGCGCTGATCAGCAAGAAATAAGGAGGTTTGGAACACTGCTTTATTCATTGCTGTTGTTGCACATAGCAGCAGTATGGATCAGTGCAGCTTTTTAAAAACCTAGTCATAATTTGAGTGTGTCTTTGCTTTGCACTTGTGCCAGTAGGACCAAATGGGAACATGCAATGGTCACCTGAAAAAGCATCTACTGCTTGTTCCAGGGATTGGGAGTTTATTGTCAAGAACATCTTGTCTATGTTGACAAAGATATCCCCACTGAGCTCTTGGAGTCTACAAAGAGGATTGGCAGGGTTGTCAGGCAGCTCAGTCATTTCTACTAAAAAACCAGAACCCTTCTCCTCAAATAACAAAGGTCAGTTCTGCTCCATAATGCGCAAAGCCATGTTCTTGGGTGAAGCACTTGTCATGAGCCTGCTACTTTCATCAGCTGGTGCTGTGTTCCAGTATGTTCCAGCAGCTGCTTGCTGTTTGCAAGCTGACTCTTCTGAAGAGAAGGTATGTGCAACTAGGAGCAATTTGTGCCCCTTAAAGTAACATCAATACATGAGATGTTGGTTCCAGCTTTGCACAAGACTGATTGGCTTGGGCTCCATTTGCCAATAAATGAGGAAGTTTGAGTGTGTTTTTTGATAATGGGATTTCTTGTGCTTAGAGGCAAGCCATGCCATCCTCTTTGCAGGGGGACAGTCTGTGCATGCCTGTATGATTTGACCAGGTGCATCCCTAGTTATACCAAGAATTCCAACCGGGGCTATGACTTGTTTTGGTGGATCAAGAGCATTAGGCAAGGCATAGTCTTTTTGTATCCTGTTCATGGTCTCATTGATGGATGGATCTTTGAGGGGATTGTGATTGGTTTTTACATGTTGGGGAGCCATTTGTGGATAAATTGTGGCATAACCATCTGTGTTGGTACAATTCAAGCACACAAGCACCCAATATTCAAGTAAGATGCCCAGATCAGCCTCTAGCTCTTTACTGGTAAAAACCCCCTTATATCTTGTAGGAATGGGACATCTAGGGATATTCACCTCAGAGGTTTGGTCTTTGTCACGCTCTTTAGAAGGACTGGGCAGACTCTGTCAACCGGTACTTCCCTGTCAGTCCTGTTTCATTAGTCCTACCACCTATGCAACCAGGGGACCTAGCGGAAGCAAAGCGTGCAGCACTTGCAAAACATCTGGAAAATGTCAGTTTGGGCTGTGTTCAGCCAGTAGTGCTGATGGATCCCCTGAAAGGACTACAGGATGAAAACACTGTTATCAATGTGCAAGCGTGGTCTGACTATGTCAAAAAGAAGAACCCTGCTGAGGTTAAAGGGCTGGTAACCATCTCAAAATCAGGCAATTGGAGCAAGCTCCTACCAGCCTGTCTGCGGTTATTTTCACAGTATGAGCAAACTATCAAACAGTCAAACACAAAGGTTTGTAAACAATGGATTGATGCTGGCAAGGGACCAGACAGCCAATATTTAATTCAGTTCAACCCACTTCAGTCGGACAGAGCCATTAGGAGCTACATGTCCCTTCTCTGTGGGCTAGTGCATCTAGCACTCTGGACTGAGAAGCTAATTGATTCCAAGGCCAAAGAAAAGCTTGTGCTGTATCTAACCCCTGAGGTAGAACATCATGCAGACCAGCTGCTCAAGGTTTTAAAGGCCGCCCAACAATCAAACCTGTCACCAACTGTATTCATAAACTGGCCATGGCATGCTTTGCTCCAGAAGCCCCAAGCCTAACAGCTCAATCTCAGTATCACAGCATCAACCACATGTATCTAGCACTCTATGCTGTCCAGCCAGATAGTGGTTGGCTCTATGCACCTCCAATGGTTTGACCAACAAGCTCCTCACAGTACTGCATGCGTGCAGCACTCTTACATGAAGTGCACACAAATTCCGCTTGGAATATGGACAGGAATATCACAGAGTATGTACTGTCACTCTCTGATATTACAATGACTAGATACAATTATTGAAATTAGCCGTTTTAAACATTACCAGACCTATCTGATGGATACAGACAAGGTGATCCCATTCAGCTTATTACGGACACTTAGCCAGTTCCTGTTAAGCATTGTACTGCAACTGCAGGTTATGGAAGTCTCCACTGGTCGGGAGTAAACAAGTCATGTTGCTTGCTCCATGGTCGCACCTTCAAGTTTCAGACATTCAGACAATGGGACAAAAGGTAACGGATGGAGCAGAAGAACTCTTACACAAGAAGGTCCTAAGGAATATCCCATTGCAGGATATTGCTTACCAGGACCCTGACTACTCCAGGCTACAGCATTTGCCAGCTAAGCACTTCAACAACTACTCCCTGTGGCGCGACCCAGCCAATACTCAACTCCATGCTCCACATGACAAACTTCTGGCAGCATTAGAACAAATACATCTACAGCGGATCATTTCTGTGCTGGAGTACTACTAAATCAAGGACATTGAAGTCCAAGCAGAACTTCCCCCTGGTGCAGCAGCTTTCTTTGACGGTACGTCTTGCCATCATGGGATTCCTCTTTGGCAGGGCAAACAACGCATCTCGGTGGCCTATTTCATCTGTCACTCAGTCCTCCAACAACTTGGCATTGATATGGACTTTGACTTGATTAACCTTGCTCACATAAAGTCCAGAGTTGAATAATTTTCCAGCAGGTGTATTGGCCATGATAATGATGTAACAACAAGTCTTTTGGTAATGTGTTAGTGTCTTTGGTTCCCTTTTTTGATGTTTCATTTTTGTGTTTGTGTCTCTTGATTCATGTGTCAACACACAATGCTTGTACTGTTTGACTTATTTCTTATTTATTTGTGTCTAACTTATAATGCGACAATGATTCTTTGAGTTTCATCTATGAAAATTACATGTAACCAAGGCTGTGCCTTCAACAGCAAGCACATCTGAACTTGGTGCTTATGGTAGTATTGTTCCTCCAACCAAGCAGATGGAAGTTCTCAGCCACAGCACAATTGTGCAATTGCAACAACTATTGTTGGGTAATGATGTAGTTGTAATAACTGGCACATTGATGAGCAACCAATTTGAGTTCAAATTATTGGCTTGAATGCACAAACCTTCTAATTGTTCCAGCCTTTAACTGAAGTTCATGACCTATTTGAGGTATCTGCAAGCACTCTAAAGTTACATATATGAATTGGAGCTGTAGGACTTGTTTTAGACTGTGCATATGAAACAATTGGTGGCACTGACCAATCACACATATTCAACAAAGAGGCAAAGCACTTGTGTCAAAACCTTTGCAAATGCGCATATACATACTTACCTGCCTACTTAAATGCAGCAGTGCATACACTGGGTACCTTGGGGAGTTTTGGCAGTATGGTTGGCAGCCCCTGGCAGTGAAACATTCCAATTAAAAACACAAATTGGCCATTGATTCCCAACATCATACCCAACGGCTTGCTATACATATATATCCATATGTGCATGTTCCAAAGGGGAAGGGCATGGAAATCACGCGCTCCTTAGAACCAGGGGGTTCTACCTAACCTAGGGACACACTACTGCTGTACTTACAACCAGCTGCCAGTCTGTGCGGACTAGCAGAAAAAGATCCATTCAAGGACTTTTGTTGCATTGCTGTATCTCCCATGTTGCATGTTCAGAACTGTTTGTATACTTGGGAAATAATGAATTATGTCCTGGAGCATTATTTACCATACCCCAGCCCAGCAACAGACACAGCCACACAGCACTTAGTCCTAGCAGGTCAGTGAAAACTCAACACTTGACGACAGACCTACTCAACCAACAGTCACCCTATTGCCATTTTTCTCTCATCATGAAGACCTCAAGAGGAAATGGAAAATCTAACTACAAGCTAACAGATGGTCCATTGCACAAGGCTCGGATTGAATCCCTCCAACCTCATCCAACCATCCCCAATGTACCCATAAACAATGAGCTACTGTCATGACCCATGACACATATATTCCTTTTAATTATATTTATGCATGGATGAAATTCTTTATTAAGTCAAGTGGAATCAGATATATGTGCTTGAATTACATAGTTACTGCGTAGTTAGACTTATGTAATAACCACTGCCTATGTACCGAGATTACCAAGACTCTTTGTATACTTCCCATGTCCCTTAGTGACATTCTCACTGTTACATCTCAGTTCCCGTACCCACAGTTGGCATACTGTGGGATGTTGTATCAGTACCAGTGAATATATAAGGGAGAGTCTGAGAGCCTTAAGCCTCAGAACTCGACCACTTGTCTCCTCTAGCCCTCCTCCAGTAAAAGCATCCCTTTGTGGCTCTGTTGATACTCTTGGCCCAGCTTCTTTAAGCAAGTGCCCTTTACTACTTATCCTATCCCCTATCCCTTTGTCTCCTTTGGCCTGGACCTTTGGTTGGACTCTGCACATCCTTTTAGGTGTTGCCGTTTTATCTTTGTAGTTGGGCTTGACAGCTACAGCTACTGGATCTCAGCCTACTTCAAGTCCACCATTTCCGGCTCTTCTAATTCCTCTTGTGCCAAGTCTGTGTTGCTGGAGAGAACATCGCCAGCCATCTCAGCCAGACAGAAAACCATTCCAGCCCCTGCCTAAAGCAGGAACTATTCCCAGTCTACAAAGATCTGTCCAGATATGGTGTACCCAATGACATTCCAACATACCCCACAGTTGCTCTGTCCCTTGGATCCAGTGCCTTTTCATGATTTGACACGCTTCCCAGAATATATCTTGGATTTCTTATTTTTTTAGATACACTTTCCTTTTGAGGAACATTTGTTATAATATTACTTAACGTCTTTGTAATCTCCGCCACCAGGGTTCATAAGTCAGAGGTCACGTGATCACAAAATCTTCTCAAATGATTAGTCATCTTGCATTTCAACTCTCATATCAAATACCTGTATGACTTGGTTCGCTTCCTAGTGTGTTCACGTAGATACAAGGCTGTGTTCCCTGTTGGATATAACCAAGGGCAGTTTGAGGTTACAGACCAAGAACTTGACTTCCTTGTCAATTCTATCTTTTCTTATCCATATCCTCTAGTCACTGAGCCATCAGGGTTCATACTCTCAACTCTATCACCCTATTACCAAGAGGATCTGACAGCCTTGTACTACCAATCCTAGTAAACCTTTGCAATCATTGTTCAAGCATGCAAGCAGGAAGAACGTAACTCAACACACAGTCTGCTAATAATAAGAGACACAAGAAGAAGTACCACAAAGCATTTGACCTTGGTCTCAGTTCTAGAGGCTCTGTCTACGTTCAATATCTGTTTGCAACAGACAAAAGTCACTACAACACCATGTTACAGATTCCTCCATCTGGGACCCTGTTTGCATGGCCAAATGTGCACGCACTGACACAAACAGTCAAAAAGCATTCTGGCGTGCACTGAGCCATATGATGCAGCCCAAAAAAGCTGAGCTGGCTCAGCTCATCTGGCTTGCAGACAATGGGCTCTGTTGGGTTGCTTAGTCATGTAGTATGGTCCAAGCAAAGCTTTCATCTCTGTCTAGCACAAAATTGATCATGAAAGAATCTGCAATGTTTGAAGCGTATCTCACTTAGCTGTGGTCTGAACAGGTTGAAACAAAGTGGAGTGTGGAGCTGAAAGGTAAGGCTGTGAATGAGTTAGATATCAGCTTACATAAGCATGGTGCTGACATGCTAAAACACTTGCATCAGCGTTGCAGGTTTCGCATAATCAATTTAGGGGCATACTGTATCTACGTGTACAAACTGATAAACTAACTGAGTCATGCAGGTATTGGAGATGAGATGTGAAACAACGTGTGGCTAAGCCTTCTGGAGCATTCTATGATCACGTGACTTCTGACTAAAAAATCCCAATGACAAAGTGTACCAAGATGATAACTAAGCTTATGGCTAAGGTTCCGTAAAGGGAAAGTACATCAAAAAAATCTTGTAAAGTTGAAACAAAAATGGGAAGAGTGTCAAGTCATGACAGCTCGGCTCGGTGTTGCAGATGTCAAACTCTTCAATTTGAAAAGCAATCACCAAGAAACAGAACTAAAACACAAAAAACTTGTAATTAGGAGAAAATTAATTGATGGCTCACAGGAGAATTTGCATCAATTCATCTCCATCATTGCCTTCTGGATTCAGTAGCTACACGCTGTCCAGGTAGCTGATCATGTCCACCCATAGCCAGCGGCTCTTCCACTTCCTGTGCTACAGTATCATATGATCCCCCATAGACTGAGCTGCCTTGATTGTCATGACTTGACACGCTTCCAGAAATGTATTCGAGATTTTATAATATTTTTCAGACACACTTTCCTTTTATAGAACATTTGTCATAAGCTTAGTTATCATCTTTGTAATCTTTGTCATTAGGGTCCATTAGTCAGAAGTCACGCGATCATAGAACGTTCCAGAAGTCTTTGTCATCTCGTATTTCACATCTCATATCAAATACCTGTATGACTCGGTCTGCTTCTTAGTTTGTTCGCGTAGATACAAGGCTGTGTTCCCAGTTGTATATAACCAAGGGCAAGTTCGAGGTTACAGACCAAGAACTTGACCTCCTCGTCAATTCTATCTTGCTCATCACCAATCCTCTAAGTCACTGTCCATCAGGGACATACTTCTTACTGTGTCTTAGTCGATCGCCATCCTATCTAGAGCAGGCTTGACATTAGGTCAAGTTCTTTCCCAGATCGTCGCGGCAGCCCTCCTCGCTGTCAAACCATCTGTCCCCATCACGTTCTTATCATTTTACTTTGTTGAGAACCTATTCGAGACAAGCGCTGGTCCGGTGAAACAGTTGATCCAGGGTGACCCTTGTAATAATCA
>WSTH01001766.1:0-10858 GCA_019616345.1 Ceratobasidium sp. 395
TATGCTTGTCTGTCCGTGCGTTTTGTCCAGGACATGCGCCGATGTCATTATTTTGCAAAACTACCCCTACGTACGATTTCCACGTCCATGCACTACCTTCACTTGGTCGGTGTCTGTTTGCTCACTCTGACTTGCGGCCCGACAATCAACTCGCTCCACATCTGTCAAGTCCCGGCACCGATCGCGAACTGTCAAAAATCTCGATTAAACTCTATGTGTACATGTGTGGCTGTGGCTGTGGCTGTGGCTCAAGCGCTCCTGGTTGATAGACTCACTTAGAACTGTCTAGAATAGCTTAGAATAGGATTTAGCCCTTGCGGGCAGCTATCCATTGTCCGAGCTAGGAACAGCGCCACAGTTCACGGATGACCAGATTGAGCTGCTTGCCAAGCGAGCGGGTAAATTGTTCATTTATGCCGCAACGGTCGTTCGGTATCTTCGGCCAATCGGTGCGCGGGTTAACACAAAGAAGCGCTTGGAGGTTATTCTGGAGGCTGGGCAGAATTCTAGCAGCAAGGCGTATGAATCACTTGACGCACTCTACCGGACCATCGTTACTGAAGCGCTGGAGAACCCGGAGCTCGAAACTTGGGACGTCGATAACATCAAGTCAGTGCTACATACGGTCTTGTGCACACGAGTACCGCTCTCCACAGAGTCATTGGCACATCTATTAGGCTTTGAGAGCGCGAATGAAGCCGAAGCGGGGATCGAGTGCTTGCGGTCGGTACTTTATGTATCTGAAAGTCAAGGCCTTGTTTCGACACTGCACGCCTCGTTTTCAGACTTTATGCTTGACGCAGGAAGATCTAGACAACTTTGGTGTGACGAGAAATCTCATCACCAGACGCTAGCTCGTCGGTGCTTTATAACGATGGAACATGAACTCAAGTTCAACATCTGCCACCTCGAGTCATCTTTCGTCCTAGACAAAGACGTGCCTGATCTAGCTAACCGGGTAGACGTGATACCACCCCGCCTTCTTTATGCGTGTGCCTATTGGAGCGAGCATATGACCTCTGGAAGCAATGAGGCCGAGCTCGAATCCGCTTTGTCAGGATTTTTAATCCAACATGCACTATTCTGGATGGAGGTAATGAACCTGAAGAAGCTTATAAGCCGGAGCACGATCATGTTATCTGAAGCCATTCGTTGGATGAAGGTGGGTGCAGAGTATATGCGTCCAGCATCAACTCACATACTCCGTTTCAGAGCATGAGGATGTCACACGACGAGTGCGCCCTTTGTACAGATGTGCTGAAGTTCGCAACAATTGTTGCCGGAAATCCTGTATGCGGCAGCACAGCTCACATTTACGTTTCAGTGCTAGCGCTGTGGAGCCGAGACAGTCCCACATGGATAATCTATGGAGTAAATCTGAGTAATCCTGTGAGAATAGCAGGGTCTGCAATGAAATATCGACAATCTGCTTCGCTAGGACAATGGAAGATGGGCCATGAAATCACTTCCGCCGCAGTCTCACCAGATGGACGGTACATTGTTTCTAGGACCAAGAGCCGTGCTATTCGCGTGTGGGATACATATACTGGAGCTCTTCTTGCTGGTCCTTTTGTATGGTCTACCGCACCGATTAAACTTATGACCATCTCACGCGACGGTGATTGTGTTGCTTTTGGCTTAATCGACAACACAACTCATGTGTGGGACATACATACAGGTCACACTATGCATGCTCCTCTCCCGGGCTATGATGGACGTCTTCTCTCCCTTGTGTTCTCTCCGGATGGTAAGCAAATTGCGTCAGGGTGTTCCACAGGGGCTATTCGTATTCGGGACATAGCGACCGGTCAGACAGTGGCCGATTTATTGCCTAAGAAGCATCGCTTTGGGGTGGAAGCCCTATCCTATTCGCCCGATGGCAAGCGCCTGGTCTCTGGTTCCAATGACCATACTGTATGGGTTTGGGATGCGCAAGTTGGTCGACCGATTCTTGGTCCCCTCACTGGCCACAATAAAAAACTGCGTGTGGTTGCCTTTTTACGAGACGGCAGCCGAATTATCTCTATGTCCGATGATAGCACTGTCCATATATGGGACGCACAAACTGGACTTATACTTAACGCCATCGAGGGATATGCCCCAAGAGTCAAACCTCTGGCATGTAGTCCTGACGGGCGCACCACTGTCCTTGGGTCCGACAACAACTTCACTATCAGCATCTGGGATGTTGAGACCGGACAAGCTGTCGGCAACCCCTACGCTGGACATCCGGAGGAGATCGCCTTTATAGCGTACTCGCCAGAAGGACAATGTATCATCTCCGGCTCCGATGATGGCACAGTCTATATTTGGGACGCACAGATCGAGAACGCACGCGCAGATGCGCCTCCAAGACATGTTGTCTCTCCTGTCAATTCGGTGTGCTTCTCTTCTGATGGCAAACGCGTTGCTGGTGGCTACGGCGACGGCACTATTCGCATCTGGGATGCTTATACTGGAGACTTGTTGATTGCCTCATCCAAAGTACACTCCGACGGTGTGCGCTCATTAGCTTATGCACGTGATAGCAGCAAGATCGTATCCAGCTCTTATAAAAAGATCCTCATCTCAAGCTGGGACGTGAGCACATGCACAGAAGTTGGACCGATCAGAGGAATTCGTCACGTGAATTCTGTCGCATTTTCACCTAGCGGTAGGTATATTGCGTCCGCCCCTTCCGGTGGTACCATCAGGATTTGGGATGCAGAGACCGGCGACGCGGTGGGCAAACCATTTGAGGGACATACCGTGGAAGCCTTTTCAATTGCCTATTCGCCTAATGGCCGCTGTCTTGTCTCTGGATCCGCAGACTTCACTATCCGCGTGTGGGATGTGCAAACTGGTCAAACTATGGTCGGACCACTTCAAGGACATACTGACTATGTGAGTGCAGTGGCATTCTCACCTAATGGACGTCGTATTCTCTCAGGATCATGGGATTATACTATCCGGATTTGGGATGCCCAGACTGGCCACCCAGTCTGTGAACCGTTCTATGGACATACCACCTCGATCACATCTGTTGCGTACTCTCCTGATGGTACCGTCATTGTATCCAGTGCACCAGACTGCAGTGTTCGCGTTTGGGATGCAGAGACAGGTGACACGATAGCACTGCCATTTTTAATACACACCGATGTGGTCGAATCAGTATCCTACTCTCCCGACGGGAGCCGTTTCGCCTCTGGCTCCAAAGATGGCTCCATTGGCGTCTGGCCATCGTCAATTCGTGGCGCCGATCAAAGTGATCCTCGAAACAACTGGACAATGGATGAAGACGGCTGGATTGTCACTCCAGACTTATCCCCGTTGTTCTGGGTTCCAGAAGACCTTCGTGACAACCTCAATGGACCACAAAACATCTCTACCCTTCGGCCCGGAGGTTGGCTTAGTCTCGACTTCAAGGATGCGGCACTCGGTACGAAATGGGCGGAGTGTTTCAAACGTTAGCACATGTGGGTAAGTAGAATTCAAAGTGCCACTCTTTTTCCAGTATGTTAATCCAACCATAGAAAATGAGCATACGAGATCACTGAGGGGTGGCGATGGTGGGGCGGCAAGTTCACTGTCATGATGGTCGCAGCAGGGCTTCGGACTCGTCTTGGTTGTGTTGTCCTATCAAAGCTATTACTCTAACTATTCAAGTTCTTCCTGATTTCTGTGTCTTAACAACTTTCATGTACCTTGCAAATGATCCGGTGTTATTCAAAATCCAACGGTAGAGAGCGAAACGTATTTAGTTTCCTGGAACTATAACGGTTTGATGCTGATTGCTTCATTTTCGTCCCGTGTACCAAATAATGACACTGGCTACACATAGTTGAAGTGTCTCCCTTCAATAAGCCTATTTATGCGACCTGATAGGCTTGATGTGGCCTCCGCATATACTTGTCGTACAGTATAAACTCAGCGCAGCCAAGCGAGTTTACCATATGTATCGCAACCTATATCAACACCTAACTATAAGGTTAACAGCCATATATGTCTTCAGCCCATTGGAGAAATTTTATCACGGGATCATAGTCAAGCAGAGTTGAAATAACACGAACGACTCGCATGCAGCCTTTCCCGCTCGTAACTGTTTAGTTTGCTGGCAAAGCGAGTTGACCACCGCTTAACCCGTCACCTGGTTTTAGGTTCTGACAACTCTCCTCATCCTCCCATGCATCAGCTACCTTTTCTCGAGCTCGCAATCAATACAAATCATATTTATCAGCCGCTCTCACTGGTCTCCACAAGCACTAATGAACGATTAAATGACCTCTTTTTCCTCTCTAATGCTGAGTTCAACCGGACACTTTGAGATTCAGTTCGCTCGAACAAGTTTCCGTCCAGGCTTTGCAACAAGGACTCGAATCACGAGCTAATACTAGACCAATTAATCGAGTCAAGTGTATGCGTCGTATGAGAATCGAACTGACACCATAAGCGATTGGTACTTATTAAGGTGTACGATTAGTCAGCATATGACTGACTCGGATTGTTGACTCGCACGCATACACGTACCCTTGTACGTGTAGAATTGTCTTATCTTGTACTACGTGTTACAAATACGTAGTATCTGATGTGTTCATACATGTATATTATTACATACACAGCTCTGTAGGAGCCATAATCGACAGGCCGTTGAGCCTCACTTGCAGGTTGTTGATACCTCACTTACGAGCTTAACAGCTCGAGTCGCTAAGAAGCTAGCGTACATATTATTAGTACTGTATAGCTGGGCCATTCGTAAGCGCCAAGTAAGCATCTATAGAACCAAAATCCAACAGTATGAAGGTTAATGTGCCAGTGGTAAAAAGCTGTTAGCACTCTAGTTACACGACTCGCCCGCTATAACATTAACCGTTCAAAGCGTGAATAGACACGTTAAACTGGAGCCAAATTAATCATAACGCAGGTCATTTTTGGCGCTTGCTACTGTCATTTTTATCACAGGGAAATGAAGGTGCGGAGTCCTGTGGAGCCATTTTTGACAAGTTGTCGGGTCATTTTTTGATGGGCTAAACAGACCCTAGCTTAATGTGTCTATTAGACAGAAGTTAAACCGTTGTAATGGTCAACTCTCGCATTGTGTATTGGGGTCAGGAGTTACAATTTTTTCGATTTCATTTATTCACAACGGCGTACCATACTAATCCAAGTACACCTCCACCCACGATACTCAACGGCGTTGGAACATCAAACGATTCCACGCCCACATATGCACTAGCGGCTACCACCACCCACCATGGCTCGCTTCCAAGCGGCACACCCTGAGCTGCGTCCTGCTTCACATATCCGATCTCCCACAGCCGATGAACGGCCGTAAACACTAGCCCAACCGCCGCGGCGTTCACTCCTCTTAGCATGGATATCATAAATCTGTTTGACCTGACCAGCCGCCAGAGCGACTGGAATCCCAACGCGAGGGTGAGACCAGGGAGAAAAATCCCTACAAAACCGAGAATAGCGCCTGCGATTGTTGGAATATTTGTTGAATGTAACGTGAGCGCGCCGAGGTAGACTGCAAAGTTGAAGTTCGGGCCTGGGAAAGACTGGATGATTGCGAGACCGATGAGGAAATCGCGCGGAGAGACCCAGCCGGGTTGAACGACGTATTCGCGAAGAAGCGGAATGACGACAGGGCCGCCGCCGAAGATAATCGTACCCGCGAGGAACATACTCGTGAATAACTGTAGCGGGAGTGGAGAGGAGCGCATGGTTCCGCGTATAGTCATTAGTGTTGCAAAAATGGCTGCACGGATCGTCAGTACATGATTTCGGCTGAAATTAAACTGACGCACCAAAGAAACCGAGGATTATTGCAACGCCAAGTTTGAGCGGAATCTGATGATATGATGATGAACTGGGGGCAGATACCGAGGTTACTCGATCCTGTGAGTCGCCGCTTGGTGCAGTGCCCGTATTTTCCACCCTATTAGAGACTCGCGATTTAATAGACCCATTGCCACCTAAATTCTCTATCGGAATCCCTTCAACCTCGTCTGGCCTATGAGAGCTACGCCGCCTGCGGAGCCTAGCCACCAATCTGCCTATCCTACCACGTAGATGATGATCCCAAACTAGTGTGGTTATACCACCGACAGCGATAAGAGTTGGAAAATACCACAGAGCGTTGTAACACAGCCCTGCACACGCGCTCATCAGCACAATTAGCCTCGTCAACGGATCCGTGATAGCTTTTCGCGCAAGCTGAACGGCGGCGAGCGTAATAAGTCCGACTGTGGATGCGTTCAAGCCAGATAAGAGAGCGTATACCGGACCAGGAAGGACTGGGTCGACTTTCGAGATTCCAAGTGAGAGCAAGTACATGCCCGCTGCGCCAGGGAGAGTCCACAACACAAGTACTAGAAGAGCGCCGAGATATCCGGTATGCAAAAAAGCGATAGAAAACAACATCTTGGTGCTAGCCGGTCCAGGGAGAGCCTGGCTGATGGAAAAGAGTTCATGATACTGATGTCTTCGAGTTAGTAGAAGCAAACAAATTAAAGGGATACATACTGTCTGATCGTCAATCCATGGTGTGTCCCCTTTCGCTTCCACAAACCGCTGGTGCAGAATTTGAAAGTGAACAGGCGGGCCACCGAACGCAGTAAACCCAAGATCGTATGTACGAAGAAGCAGGTCCCGCAAATTACGCCGCGTTCCTCTCGCAGCAGTCTGGCCGGAAGACATGACCCACACGGAAGATGAAAATGGTATCAAGCGACATTGCTGGAGTGTTTATCAGTCGAGCACGCCATACCACGTGGTAGCACAATAAAGATGTATTCAAAAAAAAAAAAAAAAAACGCCATACCACGTGGTTGATCTGTTGCTGTGCTTCCAATGAGCGCCAAACAAAGTCACGTGCCTTTCTTCCAAATGATCTAGACCACTCCATGCTACACCGCGGGCCCGGTGGCAGCTGGATTTCGGCTTGATTTTCGGAACACCGGAATCTAGCACGTGGCCCAGCCGGAATCCAGCTAAAGCGCGCAAGTCTGTTTTCCGGCTGGTTGGGGGGTCAAGCTGGAATACAGCTGGGTGCATTTCAAATGAGCAAGCTTCTTCGGCTCATAAAAAATGGCAACACCGGGATTCGAACTTAAAACCCGGTAGCAGCTTATTCTAGTGATTGAGCAATGCTATTAACCGCTGCACCATTTTGCTTGTGGATCTGAGTGCCCATAGTGCATATAACCCGACTTTTTGGCGCCTTGTTTTGTCCATTTCTCCTCACAGGCTGGTCTTTTCCACTCAAATATCTTATATGTCAGTAGTACTAATGCCGCCCCACCCTCCGTGGTATATTATATTCCTGCTAGGCCTGCGTTCACCACACGTGACACGTCTGCCTCGTGGCTTCGGCACGCTCGGCCGGGTTTCAAATTCTCGCTTGCTGGGCTCCGGCTGGACTCGCGCTCGCCTGGGATCCAGCTTGAGATCTATCCCGGCTCCAACGGATCGCCGGGTATATTTCCTGGCTTGCGCCCTTAGTCGGAAAAATCTGGGTGTTTGGGGCGGCGGTGTAGGCGAGGAGCTTCAAGTTCTTTCAACTCAGAGAACAAAGGTTGCAACGTCATAATATCTTGCTTGCTGAAACTCTTTTCTGGACCTCCGAAATAATGCCTTTTCTCACTCGCTTGTTATGGTACCTCAGTGCGTAGGCAGGGGCAAGACTCCACCTCTTACAAGCCGTGACTAGCTACAATAGCAAAGACGAAATTGATATTCAGTTAGAACGCGTATACCGCGAGCGGCAAGTCTGCTACCGAGGTGGTTTGTGGATTTAAATGCCTCTCGCGGTGGTTGATTTGAACCACCATGCCGCGAGGGATCACTTTTAGTACATCAACTAATATCAACAATGAGTTGGCGATGACAACGCACATTGATTGAGCATAGGGCTTAAATTATACACGCGTTGACTATTAGGCATTCGCCTACTCCGATTTTAGTCTTGGATATCTGAGAGTTCATGGATCGAATAACTAAATGCACGTTCGTTGTCTAACACGGCCAACCATCCTCCGGAAGGACGATCTTTTCATTTAGGCTCAGGAATGTCCTCCGAACGGGGACGTGGTTCCCCCAGATCTAAAGATCCATCAGCGCCGAAGCCGATTGGTTGAGCCAGTGTTTGGCGAAGTACGGGTTTGTTGGAATGAATGGTAGTTCCACGAGGCTGTGAGATAAAATGTCAAATTTGCAATGATACAAAACCAATCATATCCGTTTCTCGACCTGTGGCGTCGGGGAGCCTCTTGCTGGTGGAACTGATTTACTTAATGCGCGCTCGGGTTGACTGACAAATCGATCTCGGGCCAGTGAACAATTGCTACGCCGCACGTCTCCTATTAGCACTCAGACGCTTAGCATCGCCTCGTCAACAAATTGCATTCGAGAATACGACTCAACACACAAGCACGGTCGAAGAATCATGGTGTTAGAGTCCAGCCTTGACGCGTCCCTCCGTCTGGTGCCCAAGCGCCCCTTGCTTCTGCAAATTATTGATCCTATCGCCATCAATTCCAATACTCCTAAGAACCTCGAAGGTATGTGTTCCTGGTATTAAAATCGAGGGCGGCTGAGTTACTGGACTGGTGGATTCGCGTAATGAAGTTCGCTCTTCAACGATGCGGTGGTTGATATCAATAAAGTTTGGGTGCGGAGCGGGTTCGGAGCCGTGGATACGTGCAGCCTCAGCCGGGGTTAGAACCGGGATTACGCAGACATCTGAGCCTGTTCAGTTTGCGCGCATATACTCTCATCAGTGTTTGAAACTATGATTTAAGCATGACATCACCTTTGGAAATATCTTTCCATTCCAGTTGCGACCGTGTCTTGAATGCCGCTTCAAGCCAGAGTGCTACAGCCCCCCATTGACCACGATTGTTCTGTTGGTGTGGCTCGAGACATGCTGCGCCCTGCGGTGCACGAAATTCTGATCCAACGCTCTCCACCATAAGCTTGCAGACCCTTCCGTAGAAGTGAGGCTCATAGCAAGCACTAGTAGCCAAGCTCTTCAGCACAGATCGATGAAAGTAACACCAGAACTCACACGCTCATCCATCTTCCATCCGCACATTGGTACGAGTTATAGAATGGGGCGCCTCCGTCAGCAATACCTTGACCAGGGGGCTGACTGTAAAACGGATTATCGGAAAGGAGAGCGAAAAGAAGCGCGAGGCTCGAGAAATATCGCGTCCCTGAGACCTATAAACCATCGGACTTGAGTGTAGTTAATTAGGCCTCGGTACGTTTACGCTACCAGGTCAGCTTCGACAACTAGCCCTTGAGCCGTAGGAGAGCGAGATGATGATAATAAGGCCGCAAGACTCCCATTTGCGCCCAACATCCCACCACTCATGGAGGCCATGATGTTTAGTGGAAAAGACGGTCGGCCGTCTGGTGAGTTCGGAGACAACATCTTACAACCATATCAGAGATAGTCACAAAACTAGAGCATGAATCGTAGTATACCCCCAGTACCCCAGAGTGTGCAAGGTAGTTCAAGTCGTGGCCTAATGAAATGCTCTAAGCGTGGTTACATCGACGAGATAGTGGGACTGAAACGTTACCTGCCATTTCGCTAAACTCGCCGTTGCGATCAAACCTACACAAGCAAGCTTTAGCACAGCATATAGGTACAAACGAGCTACAAACCCCGCAAGTCGAGCGTAAATGAGCCGTGGATTTTTGCCCCGAGGGCCGAGAAAAACCTTGGGACCTAAACCAAACCTCTCGAGAACACCATCCCTAGATATAGATATTAGCGTACTCAAAAACACACAAAATCGATTAGCAAATGCAGCAACTTACCGAAAAGGATCGATTACTACATCTGAGCGGGATATCAGTTCCACAAGGGCATCCCGACCGCCTGGTGTCTTTGCCGAGATGGCAATTGACTTTTTTCCACGACAGAGCAGATCCGGCATCGGTTTCTCGATGGAGGATAGGGTATCAACTCGAATCACCGTAGCACCCAGGTCGGCGAGAATAAGGCCTAACGATGAGTGGATTAGGACAGGGCAAAAGACTGAATAACCGGCGGCCGGTTATTGCTGCTCACCACAAAATGGACCCTTGGTGGGCGGCGAGGGAATGTTGAGCACGATAAACGGGTGTGATTCAACTTCAACACTCACCGGCACGAGTCCCGCAAGCTAAGGATGAAAGCTGCTGATATCATGAGCTTTATTGATGAGTTTTAGCGAAACGTACCTCAACTACACGTATTCCATCAAGCAGGCGCCGCCTTGCTGACATTTTGGTCTGAACAGTGACGCAAATGGGCCTTGTTCGTGTGAGTTTGCGCTTTGCCGAGTGGTTGAGTGTAGAGAGGGTGGTGTCACTTGGAGGAATGCTTCATAGTCTATAGGTAGTCTTGTTGTGGAGGTTTTGATGTCAGGGGGAGTGTTCCTGGATCCTTATCCAAATCAGGACTTGCCTCGATGTTTTAAAAAGTAAGAGCTGATTTGGTATATATGCGTTCGATTTGCCATCAGCAAGCTACTGACCGCAAGGTTCATCGTGCGCTAACGACTCGTGAATCTATATATCAGTTCCAACCCTTTAAATGGATCGTTCCGTCAAATACTATCAAGGTTCTAAACTAAAACGCTTACTAGTACAGCAACCAGACTGATTGCCATGGTACACGGGGTATCAAATAACCTACGAGAGGAAGCTTTTGGTTCTTGGGTTGATTGTCTAACATTCTGTGGGGACCGTTTTTTGAGCTCTTAGGTCGAGGTTGAGGACAAAGTTTCCACGGAAGAACATAGAATGTTTCAAGAGGTGCAAATTCTGCTATGAGAATTCAAGACAGAATAGTCTACAAACAGCAGAGAACTGGAGAGGTGCTTCA
>WSTH01001767.1:0-10855 GCA_019616345.1 Ceratobasidium sp. 395
CTCCTCGGAACTCATCGTAGTTGTCTAGGAAATAATTAAAGCTTGACGCGGTCACGCGAGAACACGTATCACGTGGTTTCAAATGAGTCTCCCGGTCACGTGGGGCATTTAGCCACCCATTAGGACACTGGCTATTTGCGTTCTTTAAATTACGTTGTCTCTGTTTCCAGACATAGATAAGTCGTATCTTATACGTATCAAAAGGCGACCAGAAACTTCGAGAAAGCAGTAAACTCACTGTGCTCAACCTCACAGGTGTGCCCGAATTTTCTAGAAGCGACGAGCGCTTGCCAATCTAGCCACCTGATTGTTCTCCGTGATGCAAGTGACGAAAGGTGGAGATTCTTTCAACTGCACCATAGTCATAAGACCAACGGACAGAAACTTCTAGTAAGATCCCAAAAGGTATAAATACAGGCCTTCTCTCGCCGCCAACGACCCCAGCACACAGTTCCCACTCGACTACTAAACCACTCTACTACTCTACTACTCTACTCTAAATATCTATCATGTCTCTTACTCGTGGCTTCTTCAACGAATTTGACCCCATCTTCCGCCTCGTTCAAGATCCCTCTCGCTCCTACTATGACAGCCCTGCGCAGTCGAGGTCTAACCACCACCAGCGTCAGGCGCACGTTGAAGTCTCCGAGGAGCCCAAGGAATATGTCGTGCGCGCCGAGCTTCCCGGTGTGCAGAAGGATAACTTGGACATCCACGTCGGAAACGACGGACGGTCGTTAACCATCGAGGGTCAAGTTCACCGGACCAATAAGACTGCCCCTAGTGGCACTCAGTCGCCTGCAGCCGGGACTCCCCAAGGTAAGCTAGCCTGGAGTCCCTTGACATAACCTTTGACTGACTAATACTTGTAGAAGTGACTCAGGCCACAGAACAGACCGGAGTCTACGAGTACCGCTCAACGTTCTCTCGTACCGTGTTGCTCCCCCACGCAGTCGACGGCTCCAAGGCGACTGCTAAACTCGCCGACGGGGTGTTGACTCTCAATATTCCCAAGCGTGATGAGTCTGGTCGCCAGAGGATCTCTCTCATGTAAAAAGCTTCTATCTGGTTTCAGGTTTTGGTTTTGATTTGTCCGTTTCGAATCGTGCCTGGGATGATTCTTGTTGTTTCTGTGTCATGTTCTATCCTCAAACTTCTGTTGTGCCAGATAAAAAATTCAATCAAGTGCGTTGACCTACATAGAGCGAGTGGGTGCGGGCGAAGTTTCGACGAAGCTGACTCAATTTGCGTGTTTCGAAGGATTGGGTCATTAAGCACCAAGAACGGAACCTGAACGGCCAGTTCGGATTGTTGCGCATATACTTTGGTCAACCTAGTTGAGTATATTAAATAGCTCTTTATATGCGTAAAAAACAATCAACCAGTGCCGGCCGAAATAATTGGTCCGACTTGTGCTTTATTGAAGGCGTTAAGGGGTAAACAAGCGCAGAGTGCACGCGCCGAACCTCTGCTCACGTGACTCTACCGCATCTGTACCTCGCCACAATGGACAAATCAGCTCGCGACTTCTCGTTTGCGAAGCTCTCTGACCTGGACCGAGCCGTAACGGTTCGAATGTAAGCAATCCAGGGCGTATAACTGTACAACATCATTCACAATTTCCTATCAGCTCTCAGCTAGAGGGTACTCGGACACCTCGCCCATTTAGTGAGCTACTAGAGCACCCAGAACTGCGATTTGCGGGAGTGCAACAAAGGTGGGTATGATTCGAGATATCTCAAACTTATACCTAATAATGTCTGATGTAGTACATTGTCAGATATATACGTATCCTGCCAAATTGTTGCAGACAACAAGCCCCTTACGATTCCACACCGAACCTCGTTTAAAGCGTTCAAGAATTCGTATACGTAAGTGTAGGTCTTAACAAACCAAGGGAACTATACCGAGCCTCTCCATAGCTGGAATGAATGGATTACCTTCCCCTTGAAATATAAGGATCTTCCTCTCAATGCACAAATCACCTTCACTGTCCTTGATATTGAAGGGCCGCGCACGTCTACTCCAGTAGGAGGGACCACTTTCCGCATGTTTGGAAAGAAGAGGTTAGTTAATTTATAGATTTGCTGAGGCTGCTACTTAGCCGATAATAGCACTCTGCGACGTGGAAAGCACCGACTGCTACTCTGGGCTTGTCAAGAGGCTGATGGGTCGGCCGAGTCTAGAACACCTAGCAAGGTGGAATTGAAGGATGAAATGGGGAGGTTAGAGAAGGTAAGTCGCATGCTATTTAATTGAGCTTCGATATCTTAATTGGCTCTTCAACTCAGCTAGTCAAGAAGTATGAACGGGGGGATTTACCCAAGTCCGAATGGCTAGATAAGATGGCGTTTCGTCGCATGGAAGAAATCCATTCAGTAAGCCAAGACACTTAGGGTGTGAAGTGTATCTACACTGACATATTCCTCTAGTCCGAAACGGCGAAATCCGAAAGCTTGTTTTTGTACATTGACTTGCCCCGATTTGACTTTCCTATCCTCTTCACTGAACCCGTAGGTTGCATTGTCTTGCCTTGGTTTCATCAAACTCACCTTGTTCTTAGGAAGCATTGAATCTCCCACCGTCCATTTCCTCGCATCCGCCAGTAGCGCCCTCGACCGCACCTGCACCTGCCGGAGCTATTGCCCCATTGATGGACTTCAAAGCCGAAATGCAA
The DNA here is from genome assembly GCA_019616345.1 of Ceratobasidium sp. 395. Classification (NCBI taxonomy): domain Eukaryota; kingdom Fungi; phylum Basidiomycota; class Agaricomycetes; order Cantharellales; family Ceratobasidiaceae; genus Ceratobasidium; species Ceratobasidium sp. 395. Next base: position 2,678 of record WSTH01001767.1, read on the forward strand.
ATATGGGGGATTGTTGATCCAGACATTGCGAGAGAAAACCCAGTGGAGGACAAGCATCGCCGCCTCGTGCGTGGACATCGTGGCGGACCATTAGATAGGGAACTTAAGCCCGACGCAAAGATACGAGATGAGTTGACTGTAAGTTTGGGGCCGCTTCATTGGTGGCTTCGTTTACTGATCACTCGCTATAGGCGATTATTAATTGTCCTCCAACACAACCTCTCAGTTCTGAGGACAAAGATCTCGTTTGGAAATTCCGCTTTTATCTCACTCGTGATCCGCGGGCGTTGACTAAATTCCTTAAGGTCAGTTTAAGTCTACCCATCCTCGACTGATTGTGGTTTAACCTTATTGCATATATACCAGGCCGTAACATGGAAAGACGCCAGCGAAGTTAAACAAGCTGTAGAAGTACTACTACCGATGTGGACCGAGGTTGGCACTACAGACGCGCTCGAGTTACTTGGACCCTCGACAGGCGATTCTCGCGTACGGAGTTTTGCAGTGAAACAGCTCAAACGTGCCGACGACGACGTGAGTTTTTATGCAGTTCACCAGCAGATATACTAACTATCATCGCAGGAGCTATTATTGTATCTCCTTCAGCTTGTTCAGGCTCTTAGATTCGAGAGTTCATTATCCGCTTCGACGAGGCATAGGGATAGTGGTCTGGCGGACTTCTTAATTGAACGTGGCGTCGCCAATCCTGTACTCGGAAATCGTCTAAACTGGTATCTAATGGTTGAAGTGCAAGACAAGATGGTTGGAAGGATGTACGGTAGCGTCGCTTTCAGTTTCATGCGACGATTAGAGGCAGTACGTAGGGCCGCTTGAGCTAGATTGCAGCTTCTAACTTGTCAATCTTCTAGTCTGAAGATGGAATCAGCCGCCGAGATACCATTCGAAGACAAGGCGAATTCCTAGCAATACTCTCCAATCGCGCCAAAGAAACCCGAGCATCCAAGGACGCACAGAAGAAAAAAGCGGAGAAATTCAGGGCATGGGTAGCTGACGCCAAGAATGGACTGCTGAACATGACCGAGCCGCTCCCCCTACCTCTCAACGCACGAGTCATGATCACCGGAGTTATACCCGAAAAATGCAGTGTCCTCAACAGCAACCTGGTCCCACTTTTGCTTGCGTTTAAATGCGTGCCTCAGGAACCTGGAGACCCAACCGAATACTCTGTGATCTACAAAAACGGGGACGACATGCGTCAGGACCAGTTGGTTATCCAGCTCTTTACGCTTATGGATCGTCTACTGCGGAAAGAAAACCTAGACTTGAAATTGACTCCATACGCGGTTTTGGCAACTAGTGTTCTCGAGGGAATGGTTCAGTTTATCCCGAGCAAAGCCATCCGCAGCATTATGGTGGAATATTCGTCGGTGCTGGGCTACCTGAGGGCCCATAATGCTGATGAAGGAAGTGTTGGGACTTATGGCGTCAAGAAGGATGTGATCGAAACTTTTGTTCGGAGCTGCGGTACGTTGTTCTTACGCTGTTCAAGTCTTGGATGTCTTACCAATATATCTATAGCTGGATACTGTGTTGTTACATACATATTGGGAGTAGGTGATCGACACCTAGACAACTTGCTTGTTTCGCCGGATGGTATGTGGTCAGCGTTCTACACATGCTCGGATCTGCGCTCATTACCGCTTGCATATAGGTCATTTCTTCCATGGTATGTTCGTTCAACCAAACAAGTGCTCAAGTGCTTACTTGTATTTTTGTAGTGGACTTTGGCTACATTCTCGGACGCGACCCCAAGCCTTTCCCACCCCCAGTCAAGGTCTGCAAAGAAATGGTGGACGCAATGGGAGGCGCCGGGTCAGCCCACTATGCAAAATTCAAAAATTACTGCTTTACGGCCTTTAGCATTCTCCGAAAGAGTGCTAATTTGATTCTGAATCTCGTCGCGCTCATGGTGGATGCCAACATCCCGGACATTAAGCATCGCGACGTACATGAGCAGGTTCAGGAAAAATTTAGGTTAGATCTAACTGAGGAAGAAGCGATCAAACACTTTGAGACGCTGCTGAATGAATGGTCCTACTTTACGGTCGTTTTCGATCGCATTCATGATATCGCGCAGGTGTGTTATATTGTTTGTGTTTCAGCGCACGATGGCTACTAAATCTCTTGTTTCCAGTACTGGAGGTCATAAGAGTTGCTAAGGCTATACACCTGACGGAACGGGCAGGACACCCTGCTCGTTGGAGATCGAACCGAATATATTTACCGCCGTTTGGGACATATGGGTGCTGGTTAGGATATATGTGTACACTTAATCTGAAGAATAGCACATGAGATCACCCAGACGATTCAGCGGAACAGTCTATTGTTGGCAAAATGACAATGGTACGAAGTTAATTTGACAAAAAATTAAAAATATTCTCGCCGATGTCATTTGCCAAGCTAGCATCGCCACACGTCGATTTTCATGTGATTTGTATCTGATAGTTGAACTCGGCACGTGGGTGTGAATCCTTATATTACGCGAACCGTCATAAAGCCCGCCAAGGCGGCTCGTCCTGACCCATCTCCCACGACGAACTGGTTATATGTCGACACTAGCAGAAGAATCCACCGGGCCGTATGCGTACACTCCTGCTGGCAGCTATCATCACCACTTTCTCATCGTTCTCGCTTTTGTTCTCTGTCTGAATCTCGCCCGACTCGGATGGCGGTGGCTAGCTCCAGATACTAGGGCCGCGGTACCTTTGCGCACCGCTCCAGGCCGCAGACCCGCCCTTGGTGAAGGCGGCATTTCGCCGAGAAGTACGTCTCTGATATTTATATTCCGTGCCGTCCGGGTTTGCTAATCAACGCACAAGCCCGCACCCCTTGCCTTGAGCAACGCGCGAAGCAAGAAGTCGATGGCCACGCAGAGTTCTCTTCACGAAGAGACAGTGCTCTCCAACCGCTCGAAGGCCAGACACAACAGGGTGAGCCGGGACTGCAAGGAACCTGCTGACCGACGATCCTGATCAACCCACTCGAATTCTTAAATTAATTATCTCAGATGATTCCCAGCCTAGGCTTTCCTTCGCCCCTATCGCCCGTTACAGTGGTAGTCCTCGCGGGCCAAGCCTACCTGTAGAATATAAAGAGGACATACCGTGTAAGTCCCGATTTTTGCTTCCCGTTGTACCATACGTTTAGCTAGTCTAATCCTTTAGACAATATAGATCATACAATACTAGACGATGCCGTATTTCCAACGCGCGCCGAACCGCAAGACGCGAGTTTGATTCATACCCAGCCTGATACCAATAACCTCGAATCTCCCTCGGCTCAGACCGGGTCCGTTCCAGTCGAGCAGGAGTCGGACTCCCCTTTGGACAAGGCCTTAATTGGCCGCAACGTCCTCAAACATGCTGTTACAATTTCGGTCCTTGCGGTAGGGGTCGCAAGCGGAGACTTTGTTGGACCGACACTCGATCTCGAATGGCTTCGTTTTCTGTTTCCAAAGGGCATTCTACACACGATGACGGGTGGCAATGCCGTCCGACGGAAGATCTTTCAAGCAATCTGGGTGCTCTTCCAAAATGCGGATAAGTCTACATTCATCGTCTTGTACTTTACTGGGCACAGCGAAGACTCCAGCAACGCCTTTCGGCTCGAGAACGGCCAATGGGTCGACGAGGACACATTGCTTAGCTGGATCAACACAATTCGCGCATGGACGGGCAATCACCTTCCTGTTCTTATCGTGTTCGACTGTTGTCGGCTACACAACATCGTCCCCACAGTCAGGCAGCTCAAGAATACCTATATTGTTTGGACCTGCACACTGGGTCAATCCTCCTGCGACACTAAGCTTAGCACAGACGCACCTTGCTCCAACTTCTTGAAGGCAGTTTGTCTCGCCGTCAACGAAGAACTCTCCCATCCCATCTGTCCCCCGACCCCTTTCTTGGATAGAGTTACAATTTGGTTGTCGTGCGTGGTGCAGATGTTGCAAGGTATCGCTTGTTATCGTGCCAAATGCCAAAACCCCTGGAGCAACTGTTCTTGTACCGACTGCTCAAATAGACAACTGTGTCGACATTCAAACCACCACAAGAGTGATATCACAACGCTCCAACGGCCGACTTGGTTGTTTTCGGAGTCGCAGGTACGTCGTATTTAACATGATGTGTCTACAAGTGTGTTGGTCTTGGAGGTGGAGTTGGTGTACGGCGGTCGATGCCGGGGATGAGAGCATGAAAGTTGGGCGTGAGGGAAAAGTTTGGGGTGTGGGCCGAGGTCGGGCACGTGAAGCGAGAGAAAACGACGCGCAACGTCGACTGCTGGCACAGGATGGTGAGGTAATGCGTAAACTGTTGACGCGCGACGCGTGTCACGTGTCTCGCGAATCCCCCATCTTGGTTATGCCTGGCTCCACAAGCTACACTCCCTACGTTCCCTATTTCTAACACTCTTATTTTATGAACTTTGAGCCCCGTCGTACCTCCGGGGGAGTGTTGGAGTGGCCCGACGCTACGCGCCGGGCCCGTTCCAGGCCGAGGCGCTTATTTTATGTAGACCCTGACTGACTCTGATTACTAAGCTTCCGTCGTGCCTTTTAATATAGATTTAGGGCGACATAACCACGAATGGACTATTAGAATGTATAGAATCAACCCTCAGCGATGACGCAATAAGAAGGATTCGGCTGGCCGCAGCTATCATTCAGAACTATGGATGGTACAAGAAATTCGTGGTTAGTACTATCATTCCTGGCTATTCTTTCGCTTTAGCTAACCTGATTCTCCAATAAAGCCTCTACGCCCTGCGACCCCACCAGACGTGGCCAAGAACGCCCCTCAAGCAAGTGAACCCTAGACGCTACCCAAACCCAACGCACACCCAACTACAGCTCCAGTTCCCTTTGTTGATTCCGCCGAGTTGATAGAAAACGGGGGAACAAGTGACTTTATAGCTACGGAAGATCCGGAATGGGGGGCGTAGGGTGAATAGAGATACCCCTACAGCTTCCGACCCCACCGGGCTAATTGGTTCGCTTAGAACGGCTCGATTTAGAATTATCTTTCTGTATCTTTTTTTGTGTACCCACCACCATTCTACATGTAGCATAACACCAAAAACAATTAGACACTTGTTTATCTTGATTAGGCATCCGAATAGTCGTAGTGCGCGTGGGAGATAAAGCGGAACGTCGGAGAGATCGACCAACGTCACAAGGCGGTTTGGACACTCATACCTACTTACGACTTTCTCTCAAATAAAATCACCGACCCAAAAATGTCATAGAAAAAACACAACACAAATCACACACAAAAATGTTCACAAGAACGTCCAAACCCAGAAAAAATCAACTAAATGATAGTACGGCAGGTCCTACAAGGAACTCAACAAAATACACAAAACAAAGAACGTACGCAGTGATGATCAGAATGTCCATAAAGTCGACCCAACACCGCAAAAAAAATCCAATCCGGGATACATCGTAAAGCTTAGGGCGCAGGTGGGGGAGTAATCCTCGGCGCTCGGACAATCCTCCTCCGGCCAGAACACTGAGAGGGAACGCTGGCGGTGACGGCGTCCCACTGGTCGGGGTACGTGCAACCCTCGACGGGGACGTAATCGCCCTCCCATCCACCGCTTCCGCCAACCCAGCCGCTACCCGCAGAAACGGTGGCAGCAGTGAAAGTAGGCGCAGGAAGGGTGTGCGGGGTGCCAGTAGGTGTGTAGGTCGGGAGAGCAGCGACGTTCGCCTGGTCAGCGAGGCTGTTGGGCGGGAAGGGGTGCGAGGAGCGGAGGGCGGCAGCGATCGTCTGGGAGACATAGGACGTCTGGGACGGCTTGAGCGGACCAGCGCGAGGGTTCGAGTTTCCGCACGCGCCGGCAGAGTCACGCGGGTCGGTGGGCATGTAGCCGTTCTCGAGACCGTGGCTGTACGACCAGAGAGGTGAGCCGACCTTGCCAGTCCTGGACGACGGGCCAATCTTCCAGGTCCAGAAGAAGAAGTGCTAGAGAACTCATAAATGGCTGTTAAATGAAGAAGCTAAGAGACTACTCACCTGCATAGCGTCCATGCTAGCAAGCGCAAAGTTTTTGAGGTTGTCCTTGACTTCAGGAGTCCAGTCGGTCGCGTCAAGCCAAGGAGCACAGCTGCCGATGCGAGGGCCCTTGTAGGTGGACAGAGTTCCGTCATAACGATAACCGCTGCTGGCGCCGTTCAAGTAGAGACCGCAGTCGTTGAAAGCCAAGCTCCATTCTCCGGCAGCCGCGAACCCATAGTTGTCCAAGGTACCGTTGAAGCGAGCACCCCAGCGAGCGCAAGGGCGCTTAACCTGCTGGGCAAGAGGGGACGAATCTAGGACGTCGGCGAACGCAAAGTACGGGTGCGAATCTGAGCGAGGTGTTAGTTACTGGTAGAAATAAGCTTCAACCCGACGAATATGCTCACCAAGCGCGATACGGTCAGATCCAGGCAAGAAAGTCTGCCATTGCTCAAGCGGCTGGAAGCCATCGTGAACGGAGATCCAAGGACCCTTGCCAAAGCCAGTAATGTTGCGCATCATGTCGTGCATCTCAATATAGCTGCGGTCCAGGTGAGAATGGCGCCATGGCGTGAAACGAACAAGACTCACAAGCTGGTGATCGTGTCGATACCGATCTGGCTAGTCTGGGCCTCGTTGACGACACCGAAGAAAGGAACAACGTCCTTGTACTGGTCCTGGGAGATGAACTCGGTGATGGTGCGCATGATGTTCAACGAGCGTTGAGCGTTGGCGATACCCATAACACCGTGCATCCTATCAAGAATAATTAAAAACTGACATGTGGCATGAAAACAGAAACTCACCAGTTGATCTGGCCACGCTTTCCGGAGTGGTTGAAACCATTTTGCGAGCCGGGGATGGTGTGCAGATCGACGTTGATGCGGAGACCGTACTTGCGCGCCCATTCGATAGCCTTGAGGAAGTACCTACAGATTCACGTAAGCTTCGATCACCACATGCAAGCGTCACGCAACACTCACTTCCACGCTACGTGCTCCAAGAACGGCTCGTTCTCAAACTTCTCGACCGCCCAGTACGGGATGGGGATACGGACCCAGTTCAAGCCAGCGCCTGCGATCTTGGCAAAGTCGTCCTCGGTGATAAAGGTAGCATAATGCTCCTCGAGAACCTTGGCAACACCACCGCTGCTCTTATTAGCCGCGATAGCCTCACAGAGAGTCCACTCGTCGATAGCCTGGATGCCACCATAGTTGGGCGCGTCGGGCTGGTAAGGTTCGTAGAGCGCCGGGGAGATGAAGGGTTCAAGAACAAGCCAACCACCCAAGTTGACGCTAAAAAAATGAAAATGTCAGCCCAGGGTCCCGAACAAGCTGTTGATTGAATTAAACATGTACGAACCCACGCATGACATCTGTGCCGTACTTCCATTCCTGACTGAGCGGGGGCGACCAGCTCTGGGCCTGAGCCGAGTTGTTGTAGGGGTTGGTAGGATCGAAAACCCAGAAACCACCAAATTTGTTGTTGTACGTAAAAGTCGAACCGTCGTCCCTGGTCACAGTAGAGCCGTCGCCACCTACAGATTTCAAGTGGTGAGCTACACATCAAGCCGATGCATGAAAAAGTCGGGTGTACCTGAGGTTACCGCGTTGCTGGTCGGGCCGCTCCCTCCAGTCGGGCTGCCGCCGGACGGGTTCCCGCCATTATTATTGTTGCTACTGCCAGTAGTAGCAGAGTTGTTGGTCTTGATGACCTTGAAGTACACCGGCACGACTACCGCAACGACAATCACAGCGAGCGCGACGAGTCCGACAACGACCCAGAGTAGGGGGCTGCGCTTCCGCTTTGGCTTTTCGGACATGCCAGCGCCATCCGAGTGGAGCTCATTCACTGGCACACCCATATACGACGAAGAGTCATGGGCGGCCTTGAAGCTAGGGTCCGCGCTCGCCGTAGTCGCAACCGAGTCGCGGTTACCCTGAAGACCGATGGCCTTGGGGGGCAGGAGGGTGTCCGTCTGGGCCGCAGACGGCGATTCAGGCCGTGGTGAACTCGACATTGAGCTCGGCAGAAAAAAAAAAGGGAGAAGGGAGGAAGGAAGAAAACACGGGTGTGGAATGGGGTGATCCTTGCCCCTTTTGAACCAAGCCGGGTTGAACTGGGACAAGCGCTCGCCAAATTGCTTGGCAGGGGCCTGTCTCTC
>WSTH01001768.1:0-10847 GCA_019616345.1 Ceratobasidium sp. 395
AGAAAACTAATGCGGTTCCATGACACGCGTACCTCAATTCGACTCTTGGACACGAAGTTGTCGTCCATGAACACGCTGGCCTCGCCTGGCAGTAGTGTGAACTCACTCGCATTTAGGACTTTGCACTGCGCCGACCACCTTGTAAGCACTAGTGGCTCCCCTGGAAATCCATCTAACTCACCCTCAGGAACACGCTCTCCTTCTCCCGTGGCACGCACACCCATTCTAGCTCAGCATCAAGGTTGAGCATAGAGATCACGACCTTGTGGCTGCTCTCATCGCTCGGGATGTCGCTTCGCCCAGGTATACCGAACGTAGCACTGAGGACGCCGGCATCAACCACCCTGGCAGAGCGGGCTCTCATGGGTGGCGGGGGTGGTCCTCCGACAGATGCTGCCAGCGAGTGAAATCGAGGTTCTTCCGATGTTACGGCGCTTGCTCTTAACTGCATAGCATATTGCCTTGGAGCTGCCGCTGCTGCTGACGCGGACCTAGGTGGAGGCGGCGGAGCGGGGAAGCCAATACGCCATGCGAAGAGGTTCGGCACAGCGCTTCCCAGTTGTGGGGACGCTGTTGAGAGCGTAAGCGCAACGTCTGGCCAGTTCTCTCCGGTTGTCTGCGTGATCGACGCTCGGTAGTGCAACGCGATGGTGGTCTTTGCGTCCGGTGACTTGGCGATAGATGCACGTACGTCGTACAATGGCGTCCAGCTTGCATTTGACACAACTATAAGGTCACACACGTCAGCCGCTGTATCTATCACTCGTATACGGTTGTTGTACATACCGTATGTCAGCATCAGCTCCGCCTCACCATCTATCTCAGCGAGCACAGTGACGGTTATCTTCGTGCCTCGCTTCGCTCCTCGCTGGTCTTCGTACACCTTTGCCTGCGCCTCGCTGTACTCTTTCTGTGCTTGTTCGATCTGCACGTCCAGCTCTTGTATCCGCTTCGCCACCGCGACCTGACGAGGTCCGAACATGTCCAGGAACCGCTCGACATCCTCGATGTTGATGTTCTTGCTGTCCAGGGTCTTGCCATACGAGTCCAGGAAGCTGCTCTGCTCCTCAGCGACTTCGCGCTCCTTTTGCAGAGACTCGAGAGCGCGGTTCGCCTCTGCGACTGCTTGCTGGTGAGGGTCGTCCGACCTGGGTGCGCGAGACTGGGTGTGCGGGCTATGATAGACCACGTCGAAGATAACAGCAGTGCCTGTGCCGTCGACGCGAATCGAGTCTTCGTTGATGCAGGTTGGCAGTCGCTCTATATCAACGTGGTTTTGTCCTTGCTGGAAGATAAAGTAAGGCTGAGTCCACCAGGTAAGACCAACGTTCAGATCCATAGACATACCTTGAGTTCAAGCTTGATGCGCCGTTTGACCTCGGCGCGGTTCGCTTGGAATACGGTCACCGAGTCGATCTGGTCATCCCGCTCGGCAGAGTTGATCGCAATTCTGTTCGCGACGGGCTGGTCGGTGGTCATGGTTGTGTAGTGGAGAGCAAGGTGATGTTCGCATTGGAGTGCCAACGTCTTATATGTGCCTGCAGGCAGCTCCGGTGGCTATTCAATTGATCCGACGGTCACTTGCTCTGACTCGTCGGTTACGCAAGATGCATTTCTAGAAACTGCGCCGCATAAGTAGCAACTGGTCTAGCACCGCTCTGCCGGCGCCAGAGGTGTAGTATAGAGTGATAACGCTAGATCAGGGCATGAATGTCCCGTGCGAAGTTGCATTTGGGAACATGAGTACGATATACGTTGCATGCGTATTGGGCTTTAATGATGAGACGCGATTTTGGTATCTGGTGGCCAAGTCAAAGCGGAGGACAAGCACAACAGTGTGATGCCAAACTGGAGCAAACAATATAAACAACTTGGCATCAAACTCAACACCAACGCACGATGCTGATAGCCGCCATTCTGCCTCTACATTTCAACACCCACTCTTGTCTAAATGGTAGGACCAGTATTCCACTCTCTTTCTCCAGAGGTTGTGGAGAACTGTCTATCTTGGCTTTCGCTACATGATCTAGCTACGGTCTCGCTTAGCTCTCGAACTATGCGTGAACTTGCGTTTCCTAGCTTGTACCGAACCGTACACTTGTGTCTTGCTTCCCATATCAAAGCCATGTCTGACAGAATTATATCTGAAAATGATGCTACCACACACCTACCGATAGGAGCACACTTGAAAAATCTTGCCTTTGACGACCGCTACGATACTAGTTATGAAGACGATCTGGAGTGTTATTGGGCCCTAGAGCGTTTTCAATCAACAATTCTCAAACTTAAACGTCTGAGCTCCATATCCTGGGAATCGGACCAGCTCCGGAACGTTCCCAGAAACATGTTTGAGACGTTTCAGCGATTATGTCCTGATCTACGTTCTGTGTCGTTGTATATCTCCTCGCCATGGTTCGACTTTGGTGACGGTAAGTCCGGCTGGCAAATATCATCTCGCTTCACCTAGGATTAATCCGCCGGCTGTTTGATAGATGATTATCTGGACTCCGTAAGTCCAACCATTATCTGCTACAAGATTACATGTTGAGCGCTGCTGTCAGTTATTTTGTTTCAAAGGCAAGTTGAACATTTCTGTTCGATCTAAACGCCTAGGTAGCCGTGACTTCGACGTATACACTTTATCATTTCACGAATTTATGGCTCATAGATCCAACCCCGAACCCGCATTCCCCGCTTCCACGAGCGATGATTGACATGATTCGTGCTTCCCCAAGCCTTATATCTCTTGATCTTGATTTTAGAGACGTCACAATGGACCGCCTTACATGGTCTCCAGACCAGTTGTGTTCCAACCTGAACGCTACGTTCCCCGACCTTCGCGTTCTGCGTATGCTTGGAGCAACTGCCCCAGACTGGCAGTTGTTCTTCGAGGATCCGGAAGCCAACCCGTACCACCAGTTCCTCCAGCGACATCCCAAACTGCACACTGTCTCGATAGGCTGGGTACATGAGCATTCATGCCGAGACTTTTCGCCTGAGTCTGTTGCAGCTCTCTTCCCATCTCTGCGTCACTTCGAAGGTCCGTTCTTCATCTGCCAAGCCTTGGCTAGCTCGAGTATTGCTGCGCAGGTCGAGAGCTTGTCTGTGCTAGATGAGGTTTCAGAAGGTGACGAGATGGTCGATTTTTCAGAGAACGCAGTTGATATGCCGAACCTTCGATCTCTATCGCTTCGTCTCGAGGACGAAGAGCTCGACGGAGACGCTCTAATCAAGGTCCTGTCTCTCGCCCCGAGCCTGAAAAAGCTCGCTGTTTGGTCAGTCACTTCAGAAGTGGTATGTTTCTTCCCCTTGAGCTTGTTTTATCATTTTACATTGTTCGAAGGGTGACTTCATCGACATGCTCAAACACGCTCCGAGCCTGGAAGAGCTTACCATGCCCATCGACAAGATGCTCGACATCGCCCAAGTGATGGGGCAGACATCTGCGAGCGCATTGGTCCACGAGCTGGCGCGGGAACTGCCGAACCTCCTACTTGTTCACGAATGGTCTGAGCCTCAGCTCCAGAGACGCTGGGTCGTATCCCGAAGAGGTGAATCTGGCGTCCATGTTGCATACATCCAGCTAGTTCGTGAGGGCCCTCTTGGAAATCCCTTTGCAATACGACCTGAGACGATAGAATGACAACAACGTCCTTATAGCTTAAATGCTTTAGTTAAAATGAAAATGCATGCGTAGAGTAGTATCTTTATAGATTGGATGTGGGATTTTTTTGAATAGGGATAAAACGAGTTTGCCTTTGGGATTGTTCCCTGCCATCAACAACCCAGGTTCTCTTCTCCACCGTACAACGTTGGCTAGGCAGGCAAGATCATAAACCTTTCTTCGCAAACAGAAATCGATTAATTTATTAATATAAACTAACTGGAACGAACAAAAAATACATCAAAAGAACGGTACACCTTTGGAGGTTAGAACAGAAAAATTAACATTGTCCAAGTTTATGCTACCTATAAAGCGGGGGCGCGGAAATAACGGATACATCGCTTAACGCGCTCGCTGATCTTGTCCTTGCGTGATACACAGATGCAAGGCTGCCAATTGTTGGTACGATAGAGGACCGAACCGATCTGGGGGGCGTAAGGTATGTCGTGGATGGTATGAGCGGTTGGGTGTCGTCTGATATACGTGGTTCTAAGAAAACTATGAGAAAAGGTAGGGTTGCCACTTTGTCCGAGAATGCACGTACCTGAAAAGACTGCGCTTGACGATGCATCGATAACGATATAAGGTGCTGAATAGCCATAAGGGGAGATGGTGTGATCGGGTTTACACTCCTCCATCAAGAGATCAAAGTCGCTTGGATCAAGAGAATAGCAACGCCAATAAATGAACGCGACGATTAAGGCGAGCAATACCACGCCGCCTAGAGTACTCCCAATAACGACCCGTACAAACCAATCAGGGTCAGTCTTGGTATACTCGGGGGTGATTTGAGCGGTGGCGGCAGCCGGAATTTCAGACACTACGATCGTGGACGTGATTGTTTGAGGACTTGGGGTTACTGGTTGACGACTAAGTCGATCGCTACGTCAGACTAAGCTTCATACTAAGGATGTTTGCCTTTACCTAGGGAGATACCTAAAGAAATCTAACGCCATAACCTTGTCATCCGTGTCTGCGTGCGTAATCACGACCGTATGTTCCCCATCGGCGAGGTCAGTCGCTGACCACAACAACCTTTGGTTTAGCTAAATGTTCGAAATCAATGACTTGAGGCTAAATAGGTGTGAAACACATACATGGTGAGTCGAAAATCCAACGACCGTAGTTCCAAGTACGCCGTCCAAAGAAACATGAACTTTTCCATGGTTGAAATCGGTGTTAGAGAAATACCAGACGGCTGTTCCGTTGAACTTGAAAGTAATGTTTGCGCCTGGTTGAGTAATTGTATGAAGAGTGTTGTTGTAAGGCAAGCCCAAGCCCGCCTAAATATAATACTCAGCGGGTGTGTTAGATAGAACGGTGCTTGAAGTGACTACTTACGGTGCAAATCCATCCCGACGTTGGCGAGTATTCAACAAGATCAAGTTCGGCGTTGTCCACGATTACGGCCTCCGAAGGGACTATTGATGCGGCCCTATGGTGATATTTCAAACAACTGCACAATGTGAACATGTTTGACTTACGGTCCGGACGCAAGGGGCAGAAAAGTGTTCGGATACTCGACTCTTTTGGACCAGCGTCAGCATGCTACTCAGTGCTGGGATAAAATTAAATTGATTCTCACCGAAGAAAGTCTAGCGCAATCGGGGTCCCGTATACCCCTTCGTGTCTGACCAACAACTCGTGATCACCCGGGCCAAGGTTTTCTCTGGACCAAAGGGGCTGCTGTGCTCGAATTATGCTATCGGAAGCGTTGAGTTGGGTAAAAACGCCGTCCAACCAGAAGCTTATTGAAGTATGGGCATTCTGGTCACCGGCATAGAACACAGCGTCCCCTGCCATGAACTATCATAAATACATTTCGCCACAGACACGGATCTAATTGGGACGGGGAATACCTTGGAAAAAATAAATGAATTCTGAACCTGGAGTTGAGCTATAGTGCAGCGTGCTACCGTATTGTTGGAGATGTGATGTAGAAGATAGCCAACCAGGAGAATACTGAATCCCGTCTAGCGTGTTGTTGGTATAAGTGTAACCGTCGTCAATTAGGCGAGTCAATCCAGCCGCGAGTTCAATTTGAAAGAGTGTGAAGCTAACTAAGAGCAGAGAGACATGAACCCGCATGCTAACAATCGAAACCAAAGAACGGACTTAGAACGGGGATGAGAACCAGACAGAAGTTGGTTTTGGATATTTCGGAGGTCTTATAGGTTCACCTGTCAACACGTGTAACAACAGGCTAAACGGTATACGGCACTGCACGGCCGATTGGAAAAGGTTGACAGCACAGGTAGTCCATCCCGTTTATACGCATAGATTAATTGAGTATTTCTTTGTCCGAGTATAACCAAGGAAACCAGCAGCTAGCTTTGTTCCCTCCAGGAGGGTCGAGATTGAGCTCGAGCATCACAAATAGTGACTGCATCTTTACATCACTCGAGGTTTTGCTAGGAAGGCCAAGACTTGCTTCCTAGCTTCTAATCAGTTACCAGGACCAGCAATACGTTGGTCGGTGTTGAGTTCTGAGACCAGATATGTCTCGTGACCGGCTCGCACGGGAGACTTCTTGGCAGGCGCTTCCAATGATGTCGGCACCCTCGAGGGCGATTTCATCATGCACCCTGTGGTTGATCGCGTCGACCACAACCTCCCTTGCACCTTCAGGATTTTCAAGGAGGCTCCCAACTTATTTTAAGGGCGGCCGGTCATGAAGTTCGCAAGGTAAGTGGATCGCTGATTAGTCCAATATGCTCAACTAATACTTGGCGCCAAGGTACCTTGAAGAGACTCAGGTAGGCGTCATAGATAAGGAACAGGCTTGGTGAACTCGAGCTGAAGTAGTTTTGAAGACGCCAGAATGGAAAAAGGCATATATGTGAGCACAACTAATCATTCTCATAGTCATACTTGCTAACTCAGTTCACACGCTCCAGCGACTACCGCGGCCTAAAAAAGCGAATAACCGCTGTTCGCAAGGCCAACGAATCACCAAAATTGCCAGGAAGTAGTTCGAAAGTCTTTGGCGCACGACGTTCTTCAGTTAGTCAGCCTAGCCCCACAACTGTGTCTGCCTATCGCAGGAACTATGGAGCAGTCGGTCGCACACCTCCAAATGCGGTGGGACGCGGCTCATCTAGCGCAGTGGGGCGCACACCTCCTGGGCATGTTGGCTTCTCTCCGAATGGAACGATAGGACGTAGCCCTGCTGCTGCGCACAGATCTTCAGCGTCAGCTCGCTGGAGGATCAGCAATGACGAATTAGGACCCGACTTTGAGCTCCCTCCTGCGATGGAAAGTATCGAGTCCTTGAAAGATGCCCCTATGTCCTATAGTACAACAAGTGTCGAGCGACGGAGGGCCGTTCCTAGTAGATTCTTTAGTGAAACGCCGGTACGTTACCGAGTCTGCCAATATTTTTCTTCCGGAGTACTCATATTTGATATCTAAGTTATCTGCCGTACCCAGCCGTACCGATACAGCCAATCATACATCGGAATCCACTCACACCCCCTCCGTCCCAGCTCCAGCTGTCGTCGCCCCAGTAACCGATATGCCCCCAGCAACGGGAGCTAGGACCCGGCGGCTTTACTCGTTCAGCGGTATGAGGAGACGCATGACAACCGGTTCGCGAGTGAGTAAGTACCGAGTGCTACTGTATGTAGCATCACGACCTGAAACATCTGTTTTTCGTAGCCGAGCCGCATTCCCCTTGGAATCCGATGAATGTAGATGAACTCCTGGCTGGTATCGGTCCAAACGAACTCGCGTTCTTTACGGCTGTTGACCAAGAACTTGATAAGGTAATGTGCTCGGGCTTCGTGCGATGATATTATACTAAATTGTTTTGTACCCCTCCAGGTCGACAAGTTTTATTCTGAGCGCGAACGGGATGCTAAGCTCAAAGTCGCGGCCCTCAAGGAGCAGTTTCAGGAGCTTCGTGGTCACAAACAACTCTCCAACGTATGTAATAATTTTCATTCTTAAACCGACGCCTTTCTAACGTCTCGTATCAGGACACTTCTCAACAAGGTCTCTGGCCAAACTTTTTCCACGTTCTTGACTCGATCAACATCCCGTTGCAAGTTCCGCACCCGAATGGAAAGTCCCCGGATACATCAATCAAAACTAGCACGCTGCAGACTCAGGCTCACGCCCAGGCTAACACCGGTGCTCACGCTGGTCCGAGTCTCGTTCACGATCCGGATGCGTATCAACGAGCAAAGAGAAAGTTGAAAAAGGCGGTATTGGAGTTCTATCGGTGAGTGAGCACATAGCTAGCCGGCCTAAACTATCCAATGAGAAACCGTTCCTTTTAGCGGGCTGGAGCTGCTGCAAAATTACAGGGTCAGTGTCACTCTAGGAGTGGCTGACCATCGTGTTTACGTTTATCCTCATTGATAGATCTTGAACTTGACTGGGTTCAGAAAAGGTTCGTACTACTTTAACCGGGATTCAGATTCGTTTGTATAGATTACGTCTTAGCACTCAAGAAATTCGAGAAAGTAACCAAGGTGATTTGCCTTCATTCTTCTTACATCTCAATGCTGATTTTTTAGATCCCGTCTCAATCGATATATATGCGTGAGCGTGTAGAAACTCGTAGCTTTGCATCAGGAGAAACGTGCGACCATCTTCTGAAGGAGATCGAGCGGATATATGCGAGGCGATTTGGTACGACCAGATATCTTTAATTCCCACTGCACGCACCCACTAATCGCGTCATCTATCAGAAAAAGGAGATGAGAAAAAGGCGCGAGCAAGACTTCGCGCAAATTCCCGACAAAGCACTCACCACTTCAGCACGTTCCGGTCCGGAATGTTGCTGGGTTTGGCTATCCCCGCTCTTGTGATGGGCATATACTATGGTTCGAGATTTTTAAACCTATTATGTCCGGCTTGTTAATAGTCACCATTAGCATTTGAGGAAGAACGCCGCCAACAAATACCCGAATGGGCCGCACTGTTACAAGTTTACGCGGCGCTTTGCATTCCAGTCATCTTTTCGCTCCTGATTGGGTTAAACCTCCTCGTATGGGCCCGAGCACGAATCAATTTTATATTCATCTTCGAGCTGGATGCACGTACTGTCATTGACGCAAGAGAGTACATCGAGGTATGCTTCTTACGACTCATCCGCGCTACTCGCTCAACTAAAATCTCTCTAGCTTCCCTCGTTTCTATTCGCAACCCTCGCATACGCGTTCTGGTTGTCTTTTTCTCGAGCCGGAGTCGAACATGTTGCATCTACAACCTGGCCTCTGGCATGGGTGGCCCTCGCCATAGTTGTCGTCGCCAATCCGTTCCGGATATTTCATCGCAGCGCACGGTACTGGGTTCTGAAGACCGTCGGGAAGCTGTTCATAAGCGGGCATACGCGAGTCGAGTTTCAAGATTTCTGGATGGGCGATCAATTCTGTTCACTGGTTTATACCATGGGAAATCTATGTGAGTTTGCTAACGCTTCTATTCTGAGAGGTCGCCTTACTTGGATTGGCAGATTTCTTGGTTTGCGCATACACGGATCATTGGCATCACATCGAGGAGCGCTGTCAGCTTGGCGTGCACTGGGGAGTCCCGCTCGTGCTTACATCGCTCCCGTCGTTTATTCGACTCGTACAGTGTGTGCGCCGGTATATCGACAGCAAGAACCATATTCATCTTATCAACGTGAGCTAGACAAAGTATATTATAAGCTTTCTGCTAATAGAAGGTGGTTTGTTTTAGGGAGGAAAATACACCGCTAGCATCGTCAGCTATGTTGCCTACTTTGCGTGGCGACATTACGGTTCGTTATTGTTCTTGGTTGGGTTGTAATATCTATATCAAAAGAAAATTTTAGGTAGCTCGTGGGATTTCCGTCTGGGGATCTGGGCGTTTTTTGCGACAGTCAACTCATGTTACACGACTTACTGGGTACGTTCAACTGGACAATCTCGAACTTGAACGCTTACTTACGACTGAATATAGGATTTAACGATGGACTGGAGTGTCCTCCAAGTCAAAGGTGTTAAATACAAGTTCTTGAGAAAGGAATTGGTGTACATTAACCGTGTTTACGTGAGTGCGAACTAAGTTACATTATTAATACCTCGTACTGACTGCTTGTAGACGTACTACATCGCAATCGTGAGTTCACTGCCTGCATCCGCGCAAATTACGTTTACCAACCCAAATTGTCTAGGTTCTAAACGTCATCATCCGCTTTATATGGATTTGGTACATCCCCGCCGGTGGACTATCTGACAAAATTCGTGCATTCATGTTTGCATGCCTTGAGATGCTTCGACGCGTGCAATGGAACTTTTGTAAGCTAACCCTTTTATTTCTTCTTCTTGGGGCTCCTTCTCACCGAACATCTCGCTCAACCTTAACATGCGCCTATCCAGTCCGTCTGGAGAACGAGCACATAGGTAATGCCGATCAATTCCGTGTGACCCGGGAGGTTCCACTTCCGTACGTCTTTACTGGGGAACAAGACTCGGATGACGAAGAATCCGGCGAGGGCAGGCGATCTCGGCCGCTATCCGTTCGGTTGCCTATTGTCCCAAAGAGGGATCAAGAGAGAGATGCCGGGGTCGACGACGACTAGTGTTGAGGCTTCACAGTTATCCTGCACATATTAGTATATTTACGTATTCAATTCAGTTCGGGAGTTTTAGTCTTGCCGCGGACGATGCGCTGAAACGTGTACGCCTGCTGAGATTATGTGGGACTCCGAGGGGGAAGCTGTTCGAGCCTGACGCCAAGCCTGTGTGAAGTGTGGCTGTTAGTCGGTGGCACGTCCGACGACCCCGATATTTATAGAGCTAAGCGTGAGCTAAGCGAATGGCTGGGTACGGCAACCCAGTGCTCTGTCAATTGACCGATGCAAGACGTCATCGCCCAGAAAGACTGAATAGCGGTGGCTGTACTGAAAGCGTATATGTCACGTGAGCTAGCTTACACCCCGTTCCTCCGCCGCATTCAGTCAAAACGAGTTGCAGTAGACTTCCTCTTAAGGCTCGCCTCACCTTTGATGTGCAGTCCGGAAACCTGGCACTTAATTCTAGTATCATGACCAATGCAACATAGACGGTAACGACGTCTGTACATGAGCATGGAGTAAGAAGACCGGGGCTGCTCTCAGGACGGCCGCCAAGCAGGTCACAACGTTGCGACTTGCCTCGAGTTTGAACTGGTGTAGAGGCTGTGCGATGACTGGAGAGTCTTGGCAGGCGCT
>WSTH01001769.1:0-10841 GCA_019616345.1 Ceratobasidium sp. 395
AGACTAAACTCCAAGCGGAACAATTTGGTGAGTTGTATAGAGTATATAGATAATATCGGACGAGAAATGAGCGTATTACGTCTACTGTAGCTGGCACTGGCGCAGGCGTGCCCAACCGTGGGCAAGACGAGTTTAACAAGCAGCTTAAGAAGTGGGGCGTGGCGACAGAGGTAAGCTCCAACCTCATTACAGCCATTCGTTTCGTTTGCAATTTGAGGTCGTATCCACCATATCTCATGGCTTTTGCTTTGATGTCCAGGTTGTTGCCGTTCTCGGTTTAGTGGCTACGGTATCTGGAACGCTGCAGTTGGTTGGCTATGGTTTGTAAACATATATTTTTGGGGGGCTGGTTTGTCGAGGCCATCCAGATTTTATGATTAACCCTGTTCGACTCTGTAATTTTACTTGTACGCAGCCCTCTCTTGTGCCGCAGAAGGTTATGCTACCAAACTGGGACTGAGAGGTGTGAAATGAAAGAATAGTTTAATTTGCAATGTAGGGTGACTAAGCATGATGATTGGCTGTGCTTGCGCACTCACAACAACCACCACCAAAATCGAGAATGCGAAGATGGTGAGTCCTTACCTAGATCTCTGCCAAAGCTGTGTCTGATTCTGATGGACATCTGTGTAGTCCAAGATTGTGAGGTTGAGTAACCTCAAATTCGCAGAGCGGTGGGCAAACGATCCTACCCAGCGTTCGGGCGCAGATCTCCGTTTTGCGGCACAGGAGGTATGTTTTCTCTTTAGTTTTTTTTTCCAGATTATTCCTTAAGTATCTTGTAGTCTACAGAACCAAGACGGATTGATACGTTTGCTCCGCTCTCTCGAACCCATTCGTACGGCCCTCAAGAAGTGCCTCCACCTGCGCCTCCCAAGTTCAAACATGAAGATGATTTTAAGGATCATCTCTCAAAAGACAATCCTGGGTCAGAGCTTTCCAAGGATGCTACGATCTGGAAGCTATACCTTGATGAGGCAGAGGAGTATGATCAGGAGCTGGTCAAGGGTAGACATGCAAGTTTGGATGTTCTGTTGCTCTTTGTAAGTGCGAAAATTTTCTAGATTAGGCTCTGACTTGGACCTTTTCGCGCTTCCACAGGCTGCCCTATTTTCGGCCATCTTAACTACGTTCCTCGTGGAATCTAAAAACCTTTTACAACAAGATCCTGCGGACACATCTGTGGCACTCTTGCTCTTGATCGCACAACGCCAAGCAGGCACCATTTCCAATAATACCCCAAATATAGAAATACCCTCTTTTGCTCCTTCTACTTCTGCTCTCTGGATAAATGGTCTCTGGTTTGTCGCTCTTGCGCTATCTCTTGCTGCTGCTCTCATCGTCATGCTCTCCAAAGAATGGCTCACAGCCTACAGTTAGGATGGCTGGAGCGCGAGCTTTGGCTGCTCTTGCACCGGTAATTCTCAAACGGTGGATGGCGATCAAAGTTCCTAAATCGGGAACTGACCCCAATCTGTTGCAACCCACCGCTTCAACCCCAGATCTCGACAGCTGGCCCGAGGTTGACTCTAACTTGGACGTTGCCCGGCTTGAGGGTGCTATCGCAACACAGCTCTTACTTGTTATTCGGACGCTTGGACCTCACCTCTTGCGAGCTGGAGCGATTAACCTTGTGGAAGCTGTGCTTGCAGAGCTACACCAGATCGTTGTCGCGAGCCCTTACAGTGCTTATCTATCGCTTCGGGCCAACGCCGCGCGGGATTTTTCGAGTTTGCTTGAGTTTGCGGCTGGAAGTCCAGCCGAGGGTCATGCGGTACTAAGCTCGACATCGAAGGCGCATATAGTCAAGTTGTTGACTTTTGAAATCACCGGAAAGCAACCATATCGGCGAACACATCTCCCTCCTCAACTTATCCCCCATCTCTTACTTTTACTTCGGGATTCCTCCTTTAATGAAGCTACTATGAAGGCAGCCCTTAAGTACGTGGTCGATCGGGTTCGAGATACTCATGGCAACATCAATTATTTGCGAACTTTCACGCACTCGGACCAAGGCTATTCCTCTCTCGTCGCCATCGGTTTAATTCACGAAGAGCATATCGAATCGATCGTCAATTCTATCTTACAGATCACGCATGTCGCTGTTACTAGTGGTCACAATGCACGTAATAGCACCCCAATCGCTCTCAACGCTCTTGCTGCTCCCGGCTTCTTGGATGCCATCTCACTGGTTACTCGACACACAGTCAAGATGATCGACCGACAAACCCATCGACACTTGCATACCTTTGGGAGAAATATGATGACGGCCCTGCATCGAATCGAACCAAGTGCTGCGAGGGTCGTCTTGGAGCACGGAGCGCTGGACGAAGTTGTCGCCGGGTTGCAGGCTCAGCAGGCTCGGTCGAACTCCACTGCGTCTGGCTCTGGGTCGGGGTCAGGGGTTGGGACTGGGACCGGGCGGAATGGCCCGCCGAGCACCGAATTTCTTCTTTCTCAATTGCGAACGCTCAAGGAGGAACGATTGCCCGAGCTCGCGGCGAGATACGAGCAAGAAGGAGATGATGAAAGGAGGCCGCAGGAAGAGGCAACTGGTCAAGCAATCTGAGCGTGGGATTCTCGCGAGCGCTTGTACTCCCTTTCTGCTCCATTCTAGGCCTTGCTTCTGTACTTATGCCTAAATGTATCGATACATGGTTCATCACGGATTCTCCCTTCCTGCCCTTCTACGGTGTGGCTGTGTGATTATTTGCGTGTTGTTCGTCGTGGTGGATTTCACGACCTCGACCTTTCCACGATTCGGCACGTTGACCGGTGGCGTGCGCGTAGGATCGAAAAGATTCAGGAAATCACCAGTAAACGCTTGCAATTGTCAAAGCAATGCAGCTGGTGAACGACCTGAACGCGGCGAATGGCTTTGGCCGATCTATGGCGGGATGCCACGGGGCTGTGCAAAGCTGCCTTGTGTTCCTGACAATGAATAGAACATTCAGCCTTGACGTTGACATGCAGCGCCAGGCGCGAAGATGCTAGAGCTGATATGGACATAACATGATGGGCGGATTGTCCTCGATATATGGTTGGGCACTATTTATCCCTCCTCTCGCCTGCCACCACACCTCTCGTTCGATCCCCACCCTTCCCCTGACTTGAGTACATCCACATATTTTCCAGCCCCGGGTTGACGTACAATGTCTTTTGGAGCACAAGACGATCGGCGGTCCCCGGTTAGTTTTACTGTTTGATATTGTCGTACTCTAGCTTCTAACGCGGAGAAACAGAGCGAAGCCAGTCGCAGAATTCTTATTACCTTTCAGAGTACGAATGGAGGGAGAGAGTCTACACTGGTCCGCTTGAGCGGTTCTTACGATGTACGCGAAATCAACTTTAATTAGCTGGTGTGGTGGACCAAATTTCACGTGATAGGAATTACTTCAAGAAGCATGCGTCAGGCTAGAGCCACATTTGCCACACAACTGGCAAAATAGGCGCCGAGACTTTGCACGCAAGGTTCTCGATCGTCAAGGAAGGATGTCTTGGGTCGTTATTGACCCTGCCTCGGTTCTTGAGCTTGGTCAACTCGGTCAACTTTCCGAACTTCGATTGAGAGTACATCCGGGAGAGGATGATTTGGATGCGCAATCCAACGACCAGCGTAGTATTGACACGCGAATTCCAGCTTATGAAGCGATTCAGGGAGGGGGATTAATGAACGGTACGATAAACAAAACTACCTTCATTGAATTCTTTGACTTAATTATAGTTTGGTTCTGATTCCCGCCCGAATAACTAGCCGACAACCCACTATATCCGGCGGCTCGAGCGTCATACCCTCCAATCGAAAATCCTGCCAGTCGTCCCTCACTAGCAAACCTTCTTCGAACTAGCTCAATGACATTCTTGTCCAGGGACTACAGGAGTACCATTAAGTCTCTCAGAACTGCATGCGACACAACCCAAGATGCCGGGGAGCGGGCTCAGTTGTTTCTATGGATCGGCCAGATTAGTTTCGAACTCAAAGAATACCACAATGCTACTTCCGACTTGACTATCGCGTGCGATGCATTCAAGGCAAATGGGGATCATAACAACCGGCTCGAGTGTGAGCTCACTCTCGCTAAAATCCTGCGAACCCGCAATGGAGATCGAGACATTAGCCCACTGTTATTGGGGCTACTTCAAGATGCCCAAAACAGCAATGCTAGGATCGCGGAAGCGCATATACTCTATAATCTTTGCGAGATTGCATGCGGCATGAACAACCTTGCTGAAGCTTCGTCTCGGGCTGAGCATATGAAGGTGGTCGCTCAAGAAACTGGCGATCTCTGGTGCGAAGCCACCGAATCGCGAGCCCTTGGACTTATCAACGAAGCCGGCGGTGACTCTGTGACAGCGTTAGAGTCGTATTCAAAGGCGTTGGGGTTATATCGGGGAGCTGCACCTCGATCGCCGATCTCACCTTCCAGGGACGTAGATATCGCTGTTCAACGGATGCACTATAACCTCTCTATCCCCGCCGCCCCTCCTGGACCAGACTGGAAAAAGGAACTACGGGAGCTCGCTACCACCAAATTCCAAGAGCTTCGGCAATTATTGAAATCTAGGACAACCTGAGCCTCGCGTATATTGGGTCAAGTGTAGTTGAGATTTGACTGTATGCGCTTATGTATCATCTCTTGTACAATATTCACCTATGGTTAAGCTCCTGCGTACGTGTGGATACCATTGTGAACTACTTACCATTGTATTTTGATGAACGGGAACCCAGATTATACACTCTCAATCAAGTATTTCTGATTTCACAAACACCCTACCGGTTCGAGAACCTCTATGTCACCGGGATTCGGGGTCGTGCTCCGTTGGAGCCTGAGAGGCAATCTTATTAACTTATGTGGATGTCAAGATAATCAGATGCTCGGTGGCAAAAATGTGACGAACATTTGGGGTTGTGACCCCGTTTTTTGTCGGAGTGGCTACCCCGCGTGTATATTACGTAATCATTTTGGGGTATTTCATCTAGTGGCTAACTCCAGAGCCACTCGTTCTCGTCCACCACTCTGCTCGAGATAACATGGTTTCAAAACCTCCGTGCCGCTTTTATCGAACTCCCGGCGGCTGCCGACAAGGCGATAAATGTAAATTCTCCCATAACAATCCTTCAGCAACTGGGTCCGTTTCTGGGGTGCATACGAATCCTGGCAAGTTCAAGGGGTCTGTGAAGCGTAAACTAACGGCTAACAAGATCTATCCCTAGGCCCTTCATCTAACGCTTCTACTGTTCAAACAACCAATACCAACCGAGTATGCACATTTCCTTGAACGATAAAGAATGCGCTAATAAGGTGCATCAACTTTTGCGGTCTCTCAGGGGCCAAATCCACAAGGTGCCCAACACACCGCCCCCCCTGTGCCAGGTACGAGTCATAATGCGTAATATAATCTGACGAAGCGGCTGAATCTTCTTTATAGTCAATGTTCCGCGTGGCGTTTGTCGAAACTTTTGGACAACAGGACGGTGTTTTCGCGGAGAAGAGTGCAGGTTCAACCATACCGCCAACCCGGAAGTTCCGGCTGTCCCAGAGACATCCACCTCCTTGAAATCCTATTTTGAAGCTGCGGGTTTGGGAAGTTTCCCGTCCCTCGAGACCGATAAATTTGCGGCCGGAGTTGGGTCGAACAAAACTCCTGGGCAAACGCACCACTTCTTGAAGAGGTTTACGGAAGATAACTTCAGGTTCGAGACCGCGAGCCAGGTTTATGCATTCTTGGAGCTTGTATGCAACGCAAACACTGAGAATACTAGTTGGGTGAGTAGGACTTCGCCCTGAATATATATGGATTTGGTTCTAATAATCAATTGCTAGACCGCCGAGGAGGGCTATGTGAGTATCTACTATCAGTTCTTACTTGATGTTCACCTCTTTTTAGGAGCACATGCATAAACTTACCAAGGTAAGTACAATATCCACTACGAATAACACTTGAACGAATTACTAAATAAGCGATTAGGGTAACGGAATCCTGCGATTTGGTGATGCGATTAGGTACCCTGAGGGTTGTACTGGCCCGTGGTCTTTTCAACGAGGTTATGTCCCACTCCTAACGGTAAGCGAATAGCCTTGTGCCCATGTAACCCCTAGTCATCTATATATTTTTGAAGTACTTATCATCTGAATGGGTAATCAAGAGTACAATGCATAACGACGTCAAGTACGGTTTGCTCGTG
Organism: Ceratobasidium sp. 395; assembly: GCA_019616345.1. Lineage (NCBI taxonomy): Eukaryota > Fungi > Basidiomycota > Agaricomycetes > Cantharellales > Ceratobasidiaceae > Ceratobasidium > Ceratobasidium sp. 395. Next base: position 6,188 of record WSTH01001769.1, read on the forward strand.
TTCCAAAGGAATCTTACTGAACGGCTCTATCTGTAGCATGCTTTATGGTCTGGTGCACACCAATTTTGAAGTGTTCGGCAACACGATTCAGACCCACATGGAGCGATTGATGAACGCACGGTCCTTCAAGGAGCCTGGGCGAAAGTCACTAAGCGGTATGCACGTTTTCAAGGTATTGTTTACTGTGTTCTTCGAGTACGTGCCTGAACCACGCTACAAATGCATCCGAGTCTCATGCTTTAGCTGACGCAGGTACCTAACCCGATTCAAAAATGCGACTGTCGAAAACCCAAATGTCTGTCAGCTGGCCCGACAAGTTGCAAACTGGTTTGATAACTGGGCGCTTGCTCTCGGCCCGCCTTCGAGTTTCGATGACGAGTGTACCTCGTATGATGGCGAAGTCAAAGCCTTTATCGTGAAAAATCTCGATCGAAACAAGGCTCAAGTACTCAGCACCATTGAACGCGGATTGACAAAGGTTTCAAACCTGGCCTCAAAGCAAGTTATTCGCAGCGGCCCAGTTAGCTCAGAAGCCCTCCTGGCGAATCTTCAGCGGATTTCCGATCATGACGGTCCTGGAGAACTCCGTGACAAAGGCCCCCGCCATGATAACGACCACATCTCCATTGAAGATATCCGTATTGCGCCCACTCACGAGGAGCTCATGTGCGAAGATGACCCCTATTTACCTCCAAATTTCCCAGGATCGCCTCACTTCCATCCCCAGCAAAGTGTAGAGCGTATTTTGGATATCCAGTTTCGTCTACTCCGCGAGGAGCTCACGTGAGTCATGGAGCCATTCCTGTTGAACACCCCTTTTGAGGTTTGATTTATGATAGTGCTCCAATTCGGCTAGCAATTCAACTCGTCATCGCCGACCTGCGAAGGCCTCCGACATCGGAAACTATTTTGTCAAAAATCATCAAGGCGGGAGGTGGACGCTACGCTGCGCCTGCGAACGTCCAAGAATCGGTGATATTCAGCGTATTCACAAATGTCACCTTCGAACCTTTGACCTTGAACAATCGTGGAACATCGGTAGGAGTCGTATTCGACGCGCCTCCCGGAAAAGCTCGAAGCAAACAGGCCGCGGCTCGAGCGGGGTACTGGGAGCAAGTTGCCAAGAAACGACTGATGCAGGGTGGATTGGTCGCATTGATATGGAAAGACTCGTTGGATCGTCTGGACATTTACGTCGGGACCGTGGCAAGCTCACCTAGGGATCTTGTGGAATCTGCCAGGAAGAGTGAAGACCGGGTCTCATTGCGAGTCTCATTTTTCGATACGTCCGCCGAGCTCCGAATCGTTCGCGCCCTTCAAAACCGAAGCAGAATCCCTGGGACTCAAATTCTTGTCGAGGCGCCGGTATTTTTTGAGGGTATTCGCCCATTCCTTGAGGCGCTAAAAATGAGCCCCGAGTTTCTCCCGTTTTCGCAGTACCTCTGCCACCAATCCTCCGAAGAACTGAAGAACGCCCAAATTGCTCCTCCCGGGTACTCTTTGACTCCGCGCTTCGCTTTTGAACTGAAAGACCTGTTCCCTTCCGAGGCCAACGTCCAGTCTTTGGCGCTAACGACCACTAATCCGGATTCAATCACTCGAGCGAGGACAGAGCTGATTCGGGCCAGCCGACTTGATCCGAGCCAGGCCGAGGCTGTGGTTGATTCACTTACCCGTGAAGTATGTTTGATTCAAGGGTATGCATAACGCCTACGATATTCAATGCATTTATCTCACAATTGTATCAAAACGTAGGCCCCCAGGTACCGGAAAGGTAAGGAATGCTGGACTGGCTTACTAAAGCGCATACACTAAGAGAAGGACTGTGTTCCAGAGCTACACCGGCCTCGAGATCATCCGAGTATTGATCAAAAACAACGTTCAGCCGATTTTACTTGTCGCATTCACCAACCATGCTCTCGATCATATGCTCAAGGGAGTACTTGACGCGAATATAACCAACAACATCATACGCTTGGGATCTAGACATGCTGCGGACGAGCGAATCATGGAGTTCTCACTCGAAAATGCTGAAAAACTTCAAGCAAAGTCAAAGATGGACCGAACGATCAACTCGGCCTATCGCGAGATGAAGAGCAAAGAAACGGAAATGGTTGATCTGATGAAGAAGCTTGCCACTCGTGATGTCCCTCAAGATCATTTGGAGCAATGCATATTGGCTGACTACCCCTTCCATTACGACGAGTTGTTCTCAGCTCCTCCGTCTTGGATTTGGTCTTTGGTTGTCCAAGCCGCTGAGAGCGAATGGCAAACAGTTGGCGAAAAACAAGGTGACCTTTCGGTTCTGACCTTCTGGCTCAATGGGCGAGACCTCGCATTTCTACAGCCGCCGACGCTTCACCACAAGTCAGTAGCACCGAGTGATTCAGTACCGAGCTTCAATCCGTACAACATGCTATCCGAGGAAGGTGGATTAGACGACACACCGGACGGTTAGTTGTTTAATACAATATGTTAGGCGAAGCTAATTCTGCACACAAACAGCTGGCATTGTCGACCTTCGACAACAGCACACTCAGTTCGTTCAGGACTACTTGTACCAGCACGGGCTTGAGGAGGTTCCAATCATACCGCAGACCACCCGGCCTATCGAAACGCTTTTAGCTGATCCCAGCGTATGGCGCATGTCTCTATCGGAACGGGGGGCTCTCTACGATACCTGGTACATGGCGGCCAGTGAGGCGATTCGTCAAAGCCAGGTAGACGATTTCGAAAACTTGAGGCGTCAGCATGCCGAGGCGCTTCATAAGTTCCAGGAGATTCAAGATCAGGTATCTAGTAGATTTAAACTTCGCCCGTAACATTTGAACCCACAACTCATTTATTTCCGGGTAGAACCGAGTTACCATTCTCAAACGCGCGCATATCGTGGGTTGTACCACAACAGGCAAGATTAATTTCATTGGCTATCTGATCGAGTCTAACTGATTTGACGATCTTGTCTGAAACAGGTGCCGCCAAGGTTGTGTCTCTTTTATCGGTACGTGAATTCGGGCAATCCTATCTGGCAGACGTACCTGAACCTGTACCGGTCTTGCAGGGGATGCAACCAAAGGTTATGATTGTTGAAGAGGCCGGTCAAGTATTAGAATCTCACATCTTGGCGAGCCTCGTCCCATCGGTCGAACAAGTTATCATGATAGGTGATCCGTTACAACTCCGGCCCAATGTCAATAACTATAGTTGGTAGCCGATCCTATCCGAAAGTCACCGTTTGTTAATTGATTTTATAGAGCTGTCTATCGACAACCGTACAACTGGCCAGATCTACCGATTTGATATGAGTCTCATGGAGCGGCTTTCATCCTCTGGGTTCCCTATGTCTCGACTTGATGTGCAGCGCCGAATGCGCCCTGATATTTCTTCGCTAATCCGGTTCGCTTGATTCCTACCTATGAGCTGGTGAAGCTAACCCCAAAGCGGTGTCCGCAGGAACTACCTATATCCTAAGCTAGAAGATCATCCTCTTGTTTTAGACTACCCCAAGGTCCGAGGAATGCACAAGAACGTTTTCTTCGTGAGCCATAATCAAAGGGAGACCGGCGGGGGCGAGGATGCCGTCTCCAAGCATAATTCCTACGAGGTTTGCCGTTTCATCCTTAGGAAAACAAAAAATAACTGATTCGTCCTGAAGCTCGATATGATGCATGATCTTGTCTTACATCTTCTAAAGTCAGTATACTTCTCCTTGAATAGATTCGTATATATATACTAACATGATTTTAGGCAAGGGTGCTACAATTCGCCCAAAGACATTGTTATTCTCGCGGCATATTTGGGTCAAATTCCGAAGATTCGCAAGCGGTTGCAGAACGTTGTCACGACAGTGATTGACGAGCGCGACTCTGAGCTTCTGGAGCAACATGGTATCGAGGACGAGGATGTAATCACCGTACAGCAAGTTCAAGCATCCAGCCGGGTTTTGATTAGGTATATCTACTGCATACCTTCCACACTAGTCATTTGATAAATCATGAGAGTTTAGGACCCTCGATAACTTCCAGGGGGAAGAGGGAAATGTCGTCATATTAAGTCTGGTCCGAAACAACGGCACTAAGTTTGATGGGAATATCTCGAGCTTGCAGCATACACCTGGGGCACGATCTCACATTGGATTCTTAAAGGTAAGTAGTGAAATCACTCTCGTGTAATATTTAATCACCAAGCCTTGTTCTCAGTCCGATAACCGAGTCAATGTAGGGCTATCGCGCGCAAAGCATGGGCTATACATCTTTGGAAATGCCCCTGAGCTTGCGCGCGGGAGTCGTATGTGGGCGACTGTGCTTCAGGAGCTTCATACAAGCGAGTCGATTGGTACAGCTTTACCGATCTCGTGCAGCCAGCACCCGGATTACATCCAGTGGGTCGACCAGCCAGGCGTTATTCCAATTATTTCGCCAGACGGTAAGCTCCATTTGCAATAATATAAGCGGTTTTACTCACCGACGCTTTTGGTGTAGGTGGATGCCTTGAGCCCTGTGCTGCTCTTCTAGCATGTGGACACCACTGTCCCTTCAAGGTATGCGAGTTCATGGTACTAATTCAACCTAGTACTCAAGTTTTCCGCAAATGAAATAGTGCCACGCCGACGATCCCAACCATGTCGCTACCAAATGCCACGAACCTTGCCTTA
>WSTH01001770.1:0-10840 GCA_019616345.1 Ceratobasidium sp. 395
CCTCTTTGCCTTTACTCACGCATTGCGCGCCATGAGGATTTCCATCGGACCTCTCACCCGAACGGTTCGCGTCGGGTTGCGGATTTACGTGCGAGGCTGGGGCGATCCTCGCGGGAGCTCAGGTTATAATCGCCGGCCGGCTAAAGATGGAGCGCGCGCCACTTCGGTTCTGCGGGTGTGTATTATTTTGGGTGTTCCCGTTGTCGTTTGCCCCTGCAGGGATTGGCGAGAGCGTGAGTACTGGGGTGAGTCGAATGCCGTCATGAATCGGCTGTTGGGCTGTCTTATTGTGTGTATGTCGTTGATAATGAAGAGATTCTTTCAGGTCTATCAGTTCTATGATGTGGGTTATGAAAGGGATCGCTTGGCTTGGGTCATATGGTGATTGTATGCGCATACATCTCGGTGATAGGTTCGTGATTTTCTATATATTCGTCCTCGCGCATCTGACGAGGTCCGTTAAACCCTCGGCGCGCGCTGTGAGTCGTTGAATAGGTCCAGTGCCGTGACCTTCGCGCTTGGCTGAACATCCAGATGCAGAACGTCCACACCATCGGCGGCGGTCCTGGGTGTCTCTCGCGCCCCAGCTCTGGGTTCTAATGGTTCTACTCGCTCTCTCGTACCGGCAGGACTGCGGGTATATAACACGCGCACCAAGAAAATTAATCACGATCTCAATCATACCCTCGTCCGGCTCTTTCCAACGAAGTCCAGGACGGTCACACTACCTCCTCAAGCCCCGTTGGGTCGACCCAGTCAGAAAATTCCATCCCTAGGCCCGTGTTTGTCCGTGGCATTCGGTGGGCTGTTCCAGGCGAAGAGATAGATGTGCTTGGCGAGACGTAGCTGGCTGTCTTCGAGTCGGCTTGGCGTAACGTGTAGCATGAGCTTGCACGGCCTATCTATGGGAGCTTCATTGCTGCGCTGTCAATTTGTACGCATATGTCGCTACGGTCTGGTTTATCCGTTTGTGATAAGTTGTCGGGGGTGTCAGGAGCTGCAGCCTGTCGGTGGCGGAAGCGGGCATACGTCAAACGTGGCGCGTGGATTTGGCGTTGTATCTCGCAAGATTTGTATCGACGTCGTAGGCGTGTTGGTAGATACTGATCTACAGAACTCTGCGTTTAATGAGAATAAGCTTCTGTCGATGATAGCTCCCCTCTAACCCGCGTTGTATGACGTTCATGAGATAGGGATAGGGGTTAACACAATTGTGTATTAGAGGTGTTGGAAGTAGGGTTGATCGTTAGATTTATCGAGCGATGGTCTCTAGTTCGGAAAGATCATGAACGCATTGATTTAACGCTATCACGCAATGCGTTTTGAGAGTGCGGGGGGTATGTCCTACACGGGTCGACTCTGACGACGCTCATCACGAGCGCGGGTAGCTCGCTCCACGAGCAAGAGCGGAGATACGAGAAGTCAACAGCAGTTGAAATACGCAGCTACTCAAAACTTAGACTCGCGAGGGCCTGCGATCTTGCGCACGGTTTGGGCTCCAGCATGTTCTCTCAGGCTACGGTGCTATACAGCTCCAAGTCAAACTCACCACCCCGGTTTAGCGCCGGGCAGACAGATTTGCTTCCGGTGGACTGAACCTCGTGGACTGAATCCTTGTCCTCGCGCGTCGTGAACGACTTGAACAAAATTAGGGGCTGAAATCCATCTGGACGGGTCCCGCTTACGATCGGTGAGTGAATGCACATATTTTGAACTCGTGGTGTGATGCTAAGGAAGAATGTATGAACGTGCGAATTTGGGGCGTTTTTTGTCGATCGGTTTACGATGTTAGACATGAACGCGGAAAAGTTGGCGAAACTTCAGGCGGCGGCAGCTGCCAACCGTATCGGTGAGTATTAGACAGTCTTGAATTTTAAAAATACATTTATTCGAGTTATTTCGAAATTAGCGCTGACTCCCTTGGGGTGTAGGCGGCAAGGGCACTGTGCGACGCAAAGTCGTACCCCGGTCCTCGGCCAAGGCTAGTGGAGGAGACGACAAGAAGCTCGCGGCCGCACTGAAGAAGCTTGGCGTACAACCTGTCGCTGGGATTGATGAAGTCAACATGTTCCAGGCGGACGGAAATGTCTTGCATTTCGCTCAACCCAAAGGCACGCACATTTTCTCACCTGTTCTGCCCACTGGTACTTGATCAAGGATTGACATTCTGGGAATTTCTTGTAAACAGTTCATGCCGCGTCCGGTTCCAACACGACCGCTATCTTCGGGACAGGCCAAGTGAAGGAGCTCACCGAGCTCGTTCCTGGCATCCTCAACCAGCTTGGTCCCGACTCCCTCGCTAGGTCAGCCACGTTTACATCCCACACTAACCGTTGATTAACCTATCATCCCACGAATTTACAGCCTCCGGAAACTTGCCGAGTCCTATCAGCTAATGCAAGCACGAGCACAAGCGGCCCAGGCGCAAGGAGGAGGCGGCCCGCCAGCAGACGATGACGATGAGGTTCCCGACTTGATTGAGAACTTTGATGCGGTTGCGGTGGAGGACGAGAAGAAAGAGAAGGAGAAGGCGGAGGATGCCGAGACCAAGGTGAACGAGGTTGACTAGACTGGCTAGGAGCTGGTATCACGCTGTATGTCCTTTTACGCTTTCGCTGCAAACGGGAGTTATGTGTACGAATGCGGATGACCCCTTTTGTTGAAACATAGTTGTATTGATCGATGCTTTGTTGCATTCGTGTGTATTTTCGCAATTTTAGCCAAGACTCCACACTATTTGTGATCTACGGGTGATGTATAGTTATGTATAGGCGTGTTGGCTGAGTTGTATAGCAAATCCAGGCGGCTAACTCAGTTACGTCACCACTGCCAATCACCTGATGTGGCTGTTATAACTGTTGAGTGGCGGAGTCACTGGAGCGTAGCGCCGTGTCGGCGGCGGTCCCGAGTCCCGCCGCATATAGGCGGATCTTTGTTCGTGGGCGTTTCCTTTTCTGCTTTGATCGTTCATTCTTCTATCGGGCTTTCGTGTTGCCCTTTTTGTCTTGTCTCAGGGGTCAGTCTCGTATATATTCGTCTGTCTCCCGTTTGTCTTCCTCAGCTCGACTCCATTGTGCCGAGGTAAGTTCATTTGTCTCCCACACATATATCTCTTCTCGCTGAGGTATAGACTCTCTTTCCTTATTCTTTAGAGTCCCCCACACCCCGCTACGCGTTGCAATAACCCTGGTGGCAACTGATTTTTCGTAACAACCAACGACCACGTTCACTCACAACGATGGTCAGTCCACATACTACTGAACCTAGGAGGCTTGGTAAGCTCGTATCTTGTAAATAGGGGTGATTATCTTATCCAGAGGACACTGAAGGCACTGCGTCATCTGGCACGGGTTTAACCTCTGCTAATCGCCACCCCAAGCTCTTTTTTGACAGTGATTTAGTTGCTATCCAGGTAAGATTATTTGACTAGATGATCGTGAGCTTACACGTGAGCCAGATTGAAGATACTCTCTTCAATGTTCACAAGCATCTGCTAATGAAGTCGACCACTTTCTCAGATATGTTTTCCATCGCAGATGAATCAAAGGACAAGCAGACCAGCCAAGAAGGCTCTTCTCCTGACAATCCAATCGTTATGGAAGGCGTGTCGGCCTCCGATTTTGCAGATCTCATGACAGTCCTTTATACGAAGTAAGTTAGGTCCTTCCTGGTTGGCTCTCAAACGCTAAATGCATAGTGCCGTTAGCCATTTTTTAGAAGATCGTCGGCGACCCGAACTAACGCCCCCTCAAATATCCACCGTTTTTCGTTTGGCAGACATGTGGAACTTTGAAGAGCTTCGCGCCTACCTTAAACCCCTTGCCGAAACGATACTCGGGGACGCAGACAAAATCGCTCTTGCTCGCGAAGCCAATGTGACCGAATGGCTTGCTCCCGCTCATGCAAGGCTTTGCCTCCGCGAGAAGAAGATCGCGACTCAAGAAGCAAGCAAACTGGGGCTCAATAGTCTGCTGTTTATATCACGGTTTCGTGAAGATAACCCAAGGAAAGCGATTGGAACGAGCTATTGTGTGAATTGCTCTCGCCAGCACTCCTGCCGTTCCTGTCCGGGGTTCCATTCCTCCCGAGTCGAATGCACACAACCTCAGGAGAGCGAGGTTATGAGAAAGGTTCAAACGTGGTTGAAAAGAGGATGGGGGTTGTTGGATTAAGTTGATAGACGTAACATGCTCATAGCGGATCTGTAAACCCAGTCAACTCAAGTTCCAGTTACACGTCAAGCGTTAATGATTCATGACCTGGTCCCAGCCCGGTCCATGTAATTGCCTTCAGACACATGATCTACTTTCACCGCAACAAACGAAAGAAGCACCCGAACAGCTAGCCCGCAGTTAGGTGGTGACACTACTTAGTCGATCCAATGTGGCTATAGAAGGCCGTGGCTATACACAATGCCATCCAAACCGTGCTACTGTCTCCAGCGTTGAAGATGTCTGGAAAGAAACACACCGCCATAGGTACCAGTATGCAGTCCAACAGGATATATTCCCAAGCCTGTATTGGTAATAAAATTCCATTCCAGAGTCTATGTTGACAACACTCTGATCGAACTTCAAGCACATCTTTTTCTTTGAGACTCCCCGGGCGGGGGTTAGGTTAGGCGAACCTTGGACGATGCAAATGAGAATGTACAATTCTGTGACACGCCGAAACTGGTAGTATAGGTTCTTTGGGATGAAAGTGATAATGGTATATTCTACGGGGGATCAGCCGAGCGGACCGAAAGAGGTGACGACACGCTACTCACTGCTCGTCCGCACCTTGTTGCGCTCGTATCGCACAACCAGATCGCCGTTTGACTTGGTCTCGCTATCCGGCAACGGCAGATTGACATATACCATCCGCCGCTGGCCAGTAGCCGTAGTAGTTGCAGCCGGCGCCGGTTCACTCGCCTGAGTCTCGGTCCGGTGCAAGTCGTTCGTCGCCGTCACCGCCGAATGCGTGCTCCTCACCGTACTCGACGTGTCCGGTCGCTCATGCTTCTTTCCAAGCCCAAACCTAGCACGCACAAGACTCTTTTTGCGCCGCTGCTGCCTCAGCTCGGACCGAATCGATTCGGCGATCGTCGAATGCGCGGTGAGTGTAGTGCGCAGTCGGAGGTTCGGGTCGACGTTCTCGCCGTCGGACCCATCCTCCTCGTCGAGGCGTGGGTGCCGCTTGAAAAAGGACATCAAGGTCGGGATCAGGTCCCCAAGCTGAAGGCGCTGGCTGAGTACTATCTACTTCGTGACAAGCGCCGAGCCGAGCCCACCGACTGAGATCCGCCCCCTTGCAGCCCTTCGCTTGTATATATGACTCAAACTTCCCTATTACAAGTATTCAACATCACTTGGCATAGCTCTGCACAGATGCCGTCTTGAAGTTGAGTTTCTCGCTACACGTGACCCACTCACGCGCGCCTTACCCTGGTATCGTCTGTCTCGGTCTCCAATCATTTCCGGGACAAGGCGGGGTGACGAAGACTAACGCACCAATAGCAGTCCTCCATGCTCGAAGGTAACCTTTCACAGCGCTAATACCGAACTTAGACTGCACCTACCCTCTTGGATCCTACGGTTCGGATGCTGCGTACTGTATCGCATGGTAATAGCCTATGTCTGTCTATGGTATAATTGATAAGACTCCATCGCTAGGCCGGTGTAGCCAAGTGAAGAGGCAATTGTCAGCCAAGAGAATTTGAGCGACTGCGCGTCATAAGTATGGCACAGCTATGCCGGGGTGTATGCGCGCTGTTGGAACGGTGATAGCCTTTTTGGTTTGATGGTTTGCGTGGAAAATACTGCGCTTGTAGTCCTATAATCAGCGTATTATTTATTCTAGGTACAGATCGTGGGAGACATTCCAGCCCGGCCAGTTTGGTACATATCCATCATAAGCGCACATGCCAAGTCAAAATCGGCGTTTGTGCATAGACATATCAAGCCTAACTAGAGCAGTCAAGGAACGAACATTGTACCACTTCCTACCTGGGATCTACCGCAACGCAAATCATCAAAGGTGGGACCTGGAAAGCTACAAATCACAAATCAGCCGTTGTGAGTATTCATCCTACAAACCAGTCTAGGCATCCCCGACTCAGCGTTCAAAGTCGTTTCACACTGGGGAAAGCATAATTAGGCAGAGAACACTCCTCTGTTTCTTTTTCTCTCTCGCTCAGTTTAGTGTTTGGCCTCTGTTTTTGGTGTCGGTACATAAGGCCATATGCCTTAATCTGACAATAAATTAACGATTTTTTTGAAAAAGGGAGAAAACAATTAGAACTATGATAGATATGCGGACGTTTCTGACGCACCGATACTAAAATCAAGACAGTTTCACGATTGACGACGCGAAGAGCGAGAAATGAAGCTATTTTTACCCGTATTCGTATGTGTATTCATTTGATCGCACTTTCGAACAGAGGCAGCCTAACTCCTCGGTCGACGCTAATCAACTTGTCGATCCAACCTAAAAGATCAGCAAGGAGAAGCCACTCGCACAGCCTGGGGAGCTTATCTTTACCGTCAACTCACCGCGGCGGGAGCAATAACTAATCTAGTGGCCAGCGCCACCCAAACCCAACAGCTTGGTAGCGTCTACAGTCTCACCTACGGCTTTTACTCGCATTTCAACCGCATACAATCAGTTGTTTTAGAGTCATATGTTTTTCGTTGCTTCGGGCCATGACCTAATAATGAGACATGGCATGATAAGATGAGGCAGAACAAGAGAAAAACTGAGGCAAAGGGGGAAAGGAACCGTATAAAACTTATCTCAGGGGCTACTTTTTAGTGATTACAGCCGACCTGAAAAGCCACACTCGGCCTGCAGCTGCCATTCAGACAAGCTCATATACTCTAGAAGTGATTTGGCTTATATTAAGAAACTTCTCCGATTGGCAGGTGCTTAGTACGATGGCCCATGCCAATCAAACGTACTGCAAGTGCTAATCCGTTGGGTGGCTATAAAGAACGGCCGGTGGTGGCATGATAACTCCATTCCGTAGCCACGCTACACACTGCTCACTCGCCCCCCAAATTCAAATGCCTCCGGCTGCCACAACTCGTCATCCCAAGTTCTATTTTGACGAAGAACCAGTAGTGATTCAGGTAAGTAAACATGGGCTTACGGAGTTCTCCCATGGCTGCTGATACATGATTGCTGGCAAACAGGTTGAAACTACGCTGTTCAAGGTACACAGGTACCAACTCATGAAGTCTGAAGTGTTTACAGACATGTTTCAAACCGCCAAGGGAGATACGAACGAAGGAAGCTCTCCCGAAAGCCCTATCACACTCGAAGGAATAAGTGCTTCAGACTTTGAGAGCCTTTTAGACGTACTCTATGCCAGGTAAGCTAACATAGAATGGCACAAAAAAACAATCAAACTGACATATCCGGCTACTAGCAAGTTCTCAAGTACCCAGGCTACGCCTGGTCCAGAGGTTATCATACCAGCTTTACGTCTATCGCATAAATGGAACTTCGAGGACCTCTACAACAACCTTGTCTTATTCGCCCAAGATAAGCTGGACGACATCGACAAGGTTGTACTGGCTCGTGAATGTGGGATCAAGCAATGGCTGGAGCCTGCCCACACAAAATTGTGTCAGCGAAGGGAGCCATTCACCACGGACGAAGCTGCCAAACTTGGATTAGACAGCTTACTTCTTATACTCCGAATTAGAGATGAGTCTCATACCTCGGCTTTAGGTCCAGAGCCAGCGCCTGTGTGCTGCAACTGCACGGGCCACCTCGTCCATCAAGGCTGTAACACATATTGCCCCATGTGCCACACTTATAGCCACTTCATAACACCACCACGCCGGCTTCCCGGCTTTAGCGAAGCGGAGATCAAGTCAAGGGTAGAAGAATGGATAGCGAGAGAATATGTTTTCTCAAGCTAAATGGTATATCGCACATGTAGAAAATTGGAGTGTATGATTTGATAAGTTGTATGAATGTATTTAGACTCTGTATTGCCGAATATGAGCCTTGGTACTCCTTCAAGCTCGATATACCAGGGTGTATGCGCATAGTTGGGGTGATAGGCACAACAGGATAACGAATAAGAGACTCATTCTCTTCTCCTTCCTTTTTCGTTAAAAAATCGATTGCATACACGGACTTCAAGACCTTTTTCGGGCCAATGGGAATAGCCGTTTTGAGTCCGACCGTCGCTCAACGCTTGTTTGATTCCCAAACTAACCAATGGCACCGAGAACTGCCCAAGAAAGTATTAATATAAGCACGCTTTTTATATTGAGGATCAGCTACGTAGGCTTCAAGAGTTCCTCACGCATTGGAACTCGGCACAAGGGTTAACTGGCCAATCAGAGCATAGGCGCTAATCGCATTTGTAACGAAACCAGTGGCAACGCAGTGGCAATCTGATCACCACGATCTCTCTCAACACTCAGAATGCCCAATTCAACTCCTAGTCAAGGTAATAATCGAGGTACATCTTATAGAACGACGATGATACTGCATCTTATACATTTTAGGTAGGTTCTGAACCTGCTTTGACGACAAAACGTTACCCCGAGCTTTATCTCGAGGATTCGTTGGTCACGATTCAGGTAAATTCAATCTCCTTAACCCTTAGCGAGCTCACGCAAAATCATCTGAAAAGGTCGGAGATATGACATTCGAGGTGGATAAGGACCTGCTCGTGAAGTCTAAAATCTTCTCGAACATGCTCGAAACCGCCGATGATGATCCAGATGAAGGGACATCCCCTAGGGAGCCAATTGTGCTCGAAGGTGTGGCAGCTTCGGACTTTGAGCATTTCTTGGGCGTTTTAAAGACTCAGTGAGCAAGCCGTATTGGAAATATTAGACATCCAAGGCTAACAACCGGTTCAATGACAGTTACTACTCGAGATATCAACCCAAACCCAATCCCTCGTCTGTTATCCCTGCATTTCGACTCGCTAGAAAGTTTAGATTCAAGGACATCTCCGCCTACCTTCTACCTTTCGCCGACAAAATACTAAACGAGGTCAACAAGATCGTACTCGGCCGCGAATGTGGGATCCAAGAATGGGTGATTTCCGGTCATACGGTTCTCGCCCAATGGTTCAGACCATTTACCCCAGAAGAAGAGGAAAGTCTCGGGAAAGACAGCGTGAAGTTTATACTCCAGTTGAGACGTAAATTCCGCAGTCTACGTAAGCGTGGAGGTCTCGTTCCATGTGGCTGGTGCACAGCGGTCCCACATCAGACTCGCACAGGACGGTGCTTTCCGTGTGACAGGATTGCATCGTTTGACGGTCCCAAGGCTGAGATCCTCAGGTCTGATGTGAAAGCATGGTTGGCGAACGGGTGTGTTCTGCCGAAATAATGATAGAAACCTTTGTATGGGCGATGAATTGTGTTGCCGTTGGCTGAACTGTCAATGTAAATTTTCTACTTCTATCCCAGTTGATGGAGCTTAGTCTTGTCGACTATGGCTCTAAGCTCAGCTATTTAGTTTAGTAACTGTGAATATTTCAGTGATGATAGTTATCAGTTCACTTGTTGTTATCTTCTTGATTTACTACCCCGACTAGTGTAAATTCAGGGAACCCAATACAAGGTCCAGCCCCCAGCTTCCTAAGGTTTGTTCAGTGCCCAATTTGTCAATCGGATGTACTAAATCAAAGCGTAGCGCTACCCGTAACTGGTTGCATATGGAAACAATTACAAAGTTATATACTCCTCTGCTATTTTTCGACAGATCGACCCGAGATAGAAGAGTCGCCCGTTGTACCTACGTTTCGTCTCGCTAATAAGTGGAACTTTTCAGACCTTCGCGCTCACCTTTTACCGTTCGCCGGGCAAACTCTTGAAAATGATATCGACAAAATCGTACTTGCCCGTGAATGCGACATTAAGCAGTGGCTGGTACCAGCCCATAGGAGACTCTGCTACCGGACCGAGCCTTTTACTAAGGACGAGGTAGTTAAACTCGGGGTTCATAGCCTACTTCTTATAACTCGAGGGCGAGACGAGATTTTCCGCCCAGCTCCGACTTGGGAGTCCTCCATGTGCAGCGGGTGCATGCGTTATCGAGTATGCAGTATCAGTTCGTACTGTGCCAAGTGCAAGATTGGTACCTACTACTTGTCACCAAACGGATTTCGCCCTGATGAGGCGCTGATCATGTTGAAAGTGGACCAGTGGGTGGAAAATGGATGCGTATTCTGATGAGCGTGGTATCAGGATAAATTGTACAAATGATTGAGTTATATCATGAACTTCCGTTCTTCTATTGACGAACTTTGATTCTGCGCTCCAAAACAGCATGCCCAACACTGAGAAATTCTAAAGGCACAACGGAGACGCGCCATTTCTAGCTCGAGTATTACTTCAGCGGCGGCCATTCAAGAGTTAGTGGGAAAGCAAGTGGCGGCAGCTTCTTTGAGGTAGTAATTATCTATTAGAGTAGCTGGAAGGTGACGGTCGCTCCTGGAAGAGCTTTGTTGTACTAACAGCGGGGGCTTTTTATATGAAGGAAAACCCGATGGCTCATGGGTTAGACTCGGCTAGCTTTTATTGATACACTCGTCAGTGCTACCCGATTCTGCGCTATGGTTATCTCTGCGATTACTCACACTCTGGGTCTAGCCTTGGTACGCGTAGACATAACTACAACCACACATGATTGTGCCTCTACAGATATATGAACCTGAGAACCTCCTAAAACCCTTTTGGAGGGCCATATAAGCATAGTGTGTGCGAAGTTGCTGCTAATAAACTTCTACGCTGATATACGTGATCTACTGTCGGAAAGTTTCATTCCGAGTGATAAGTACCTATAGGGCGTTATTATGGCCAGGTGCGTTATCACGCATGATACT
>WSTH01001771.1:0-10820 GCA_019616345.1 Ceratobasidium sp. 395
AAAATCTTTAAGCGTAAATACGGATACGCCAAGGAACGTCGACAAACGGCGGATCGCGTTATTAGTTTGGAAGAAGCTGACGTACTACTCGGACAAGTAGCGGAAGACGCACAACATATCGATTCCGTTTATCCAGGACCCCCAGCCAGATATTTAACTTTTGGCAAGAAGGGTCACCTATTCATTTTTAAAAATCGTAATTCTATAATCCTTTCCTCAAGACTCCGTTCTCGTCGTTTGTAATATGACTTCTTTGTATGGAGACCATTTCCAAGGCGGGTGGGCCCCAGAAAGCCAACCTGACCTCGCGCGACCCGAATCTCGCGCCACCCATGTTTCTCATCTTACTGGGTTTACTGGCGTTGGTCCCGACGAAACCTTCCAGGCTCCTGCCCCCGAGTCCCCTGATATCACAGGCCGGGATGTACTTAATGCTATTCAATCTATGCGCGCAAACATGAATTCTCGTTTTAATAATGTGGATAACGCCATTAGAGAATTATACGCTCGCATGGAATATCTACAAAATCATTATGGGGCTCAACAAGCTACCATGGACGGCCTCAACCAATTGGGAGGTCACGTCAACACAGTACAACGTTATGCGCATGATATTCATCGAGATACCCAAGCGCTTTTAACTACAGCACCAGCGCAGCCAGTGGTGCAGCAACTTACAGGGGTAAATCGCCCTGCTCCTCCACCACCTATCCAGACAAGTACAACCCGAACATCAGGAGGAATCAAGCTGGCTAAGCCGGACAAGTTTGATGGAAAGGATAAATCCAAATCCAAAGCTTTCCGGGTAGCCATTACCCAATACTTGCGCGCTGTCTACCCCCACGCAACGGTAGATGAACAAATCCTTTTTATTATTTCGTACCTCGAAGGAGCTGCCCTTGACTGGCTCCAACCATTTCAGGAAGCCGACATCGACCCCCGATCGCCAGTCGCCTTCCTCCACAACCTTCAATCCTTTTGGTCGGAATTCGACAAACGATTTGGGGAAATCAATCGGGCGGAAAACTACCGCCAAAAATTCCACGAGATCAAACAAAAGAAATCAGTACAAGACTTTGTTACTGAATTTCAGACGTATTCCCAGATTCTTGGTTATGGCGACACCGTCCTTCGAGACTTGTTTTATGATAAACTTTCAGATTATATTAAGGACGCTATGCTGAACCAAGGATATGACCCCTATGCCACTACCACCACCCTGCAAAACGTTATCGACCGCGCGCTCTACATTGATGCTCGTATTGACGCCTACAAACCCACTAAAAAATCTAACCAGTCGTCGAGCAACCAGAGAACCGCGGGCCCTCCCAACAGCAACCAACAAGACAAATTAGCTAAAGGAGATAACGTTTACATGTATGGACAGGATGGAAAAACGGTAAAGGGCAAAATCATTGACATTTCCAAAGGACCAGACGGTAAAAATGTCCCCACAGTCCAATGGCAAGGTAACCGTGGTACTTCCCAGATGCCATTCCCTGCGCTCAAACGAGATACTCGTGTGGGTAATACAAACAATACCGGCACCAACCGCATACCCCCACCACCACCCACCAAGGACACTCGAGGACCGGGCCCAATGGATTTAGATGCCAATGGTAAAGGAAAAGGGTCGCTATATTGTAATAACTGCAAGGGCAAAGGCCACTTCGCCAAAGACTGCCCGTCCAAACCGATGTCGGGGTTCGCCGCTGAAGTCGAAGAACCCAGGTCCGATGAGGAGGAGTTAAAAGACGACGCCTGAATCGTTCCAGGGGGGCGGTTTTGGGCGAAATCTTGAGGGACACGGCTGCGCAGAATGACAATGTAAATATGGAATGTATGTCTATATCAAATGAATCGCAACTCCATTTATACTTTCGCGCGTCACCGTTACCTACACCTCCTGAGAAAAAAACAACTTATATCCCTCGCCGATTCCACGGATGGGCCATGGTAGATTCAGGCGCCACTTCGGTATTTATCAACCAGAAAATAGTAAAGGAATTCAACATTCCAACACAAAAAATTTCAAAACCAAGAAAACTGCGAGTCATTGACGGTCGAGAGATTGAAGGAGGACTCGTCAACACTATCTGCTCAATTGAATTAAAAATATTTGACCACACTGAGGTCATTGACTGCTTCGTTGTAAACGTAGGAAACCATGATATTGTCCTCGGCACTTCCTGGTTGAAGCGCCACAACCCACATATTGACTGGGAACACAAAATCCTCGCATTCTCATCCAAGTATTGCACGGATAACTGCCTCGATGCCAGTCTGCGCATACAATTCAACCGCGCCCCAGAGGGCGAAATTGCTGTAACTGAAGAACTCCCAGCAGACTATGAAGATTTCAAAGTAGTATTTGCTGAAGAAGAAACAACTCCACTTCCACCTCACCGCCCCTACGACATATCGATCGACCTTAAACCGGATGCACGCCCCCGCCACGGACCCATCTACAGTGTAGGAGTCAAAGAAGACAAGGAAATGCGCGAGACTATTGAACGTCAACTCGCGCACGGTCTAATTAGACCCTCCAAATCCCCCATGGCTTCACCTGTGATATTTGTCAAAAAGAAAAACGGGAAATTACGGATGTGCATAGATTACCGTCGGCTGAATGACATGACCGTCAAAAATGTCTACCCTCTTCCACGAACCAATGATTTGATAGAAAAGCTCCGAGGCGCAGCCATTTTCACGAAGCTGGACTTGAAATGGGGCTACAACTTGGTTCGCATCAAAGAAGGCGACGAATGGAAAACGGCATTCAAAACAAAATACGGTCTTTTTGAGTATCTGGTAATGCCTTTCGGCTTGACCAATGCACCTGCAACCTTCCAGCACTTCATGAACGACATCTTGCGAGATATTTTAGACATATTCGTTATTGTATACCTGGACGATATATTAATATTCTCCAAGTCCAAGGAACTGCACAAAGGACACGTCAAGGAAGTCCTCTCTCGTCTCAAAAAGCACGGTCTCTATTGTAACCTAGAGAAATGCTTTTTTGACGTTGAAGAAATTGACTACCTTGGCTTGATTGTCTCCCCTGAAGGTGTCAAGGTGGATCAAGAAAAGGTTACCAAAGCCATCGAGTGGGGTACCCCATCATCCGTCAAAACACTCCAAGAATTTCTGGGATTTGTCAACTTTTACCGGAAGTTCGTACCAAACTACTCACGCGTAGCAGCCCCCTTATTTCAACTGCTACGCAAAGAACAACCTTGGGCCTGGGAAAAGGAACAAGAAGAGGCATTTGAGGCACTTCGCAACGCTCTACGCTCTGCCCCTCTTCTCATCCAACCCGACCCAGAAAAACAATTCTTTGTCGAATGCGACGCCTCCGATTTTGCAACAGGCGCTGTACTTTCACAGATAGGCCCCGACAGCAAACTCCACCCAATTGCGTTCATGTCCAAATCTAACAACCCAGCAGAACGCAATTACGACATTTATAACAAGGAACTTATGGCCATTGTTAAGTCCTTCAAGGAGTGGAGACACTTGTTGGTGGGCACCGACCTCCCTATCCAGGTCATTTCAGACCACAAAAACCTGGAATACTTCAAAACCACTAAGTCCCTCACTGGCCGTTTAGCCAGGTGGGCAAATTTCCTTGCCGACTTCAATTATCAAATTTTGTACAAACCCGGTTCACAAAATCGCCGAGCGGACATACTATCGAGAAAGGAGGAACACCGTCCTAAAGAGGGGGGTGAAAGCCAAGCTTTGCTGCACCCAGACCTTTTCATCGCAGCAATTTCCCCTGACTCAGATATCGATGAACGCATCCGTGACGCAATCCTGGAAGATGAACGACTAGCCAAAATTATTAAGGCACTTCAGGATAACGACAAGGTAGAACATTGGGAATGGAAAGACGGACTCCTCGTGTTTAAAGGAAAGATATTTGTACCTAAAGACCAGGAGATCCGCAAGATGATCATTGAAAGCCGCCACGACTCCCCTACAGCGGGTCACCCAGGTCAATTCAGAACCTTGGAACTCGTGAACCGCAAATATACCTGGCCGTCTATGAAGAGATCGGTGAACCAATACGTCAGCCATTGCGAATCGTGCATCAGGAACAAACATAGCAATCAAGTCCCCCCAGGTCTCTTAAACCCCATTGACCTACCTAACCGACCTTGGGAGGAAATTACTTACGATCTGATTGTGCAACTTCCAGAGTCCGAAGGTTTTGACGCCATATTCACCGTGGTAGATCGACTCTCTAAAATGGTCCACTTTATTCCGACTACCTCCAATGCCACTGCAGTCGACGTAGCCAATTTGTTCGTGAACTATGTTTGGAAATTACATGGACTACCCAACAAAACTATTTCAGACCGTGGTCCAAACTTCAACTCCAAGTTCCTGAAACAACTATATGCTCGACTGAATATCCAACCTCACTTCTCCACTGCCTATAGACCACAGACGGATGGACAATCGGAACGCGCGAACCAAATAGTTGAAGGATACCTGCGCCATTACATCTCTCACCGCCAGGACGATTGGGTAGCACTCTTACCCTTAGCAGAATTCGCATACAATAACGGCGTAAACTCTTCCACTGGCAAAAGCCCCTTCTATGCGTGTTATGGCTTCCACCCAAGGTTCGCAGTAGGAGATAACTCCATTGGCGACGTCCCAGCAGCTGACGACCGCGCAAACTGGCTCAAGACTAACTACGATGAACTCAAAGCTGCACTGGATTTATCCAACGAAAAGATCAAGGAATACTATGATCGAAAACACCGTGCACCTGAAAACATTAAAGTAGGAGCTAAAGTCTGGTTGTCCAGCAAGGACATTACTACCAATCGCCCGTCCAAGAAACTTGCCGCCAAGTGGTTAGGCCCTTTCAAAGTCTTGAAGAAAGTGGGAACTCACGCTTTCAAATTGGAACTCCCAAGGACTATGAAAGTTCACCCGGTGTTCCACATTTCTAAAGTAACCTTGAAGAAAGACGACCCCTTTGGCAGAGAACCCCCGCCCCCAGCTCCGGTGATCACTCCTGAGGGCGAGGAAGAGTACGAGGTTGAAAAGATTTTGGACTCCGGCTACGATGCCAAAAGAAATGTCCTATATCACGTCAGTTGGAAAGGTTGGGGTCCCCAAGACAACACCTGGGAGACTTATGAAAACTTGAGCAGACATGCATTGGGGACACTACGCGACTTCCACAAACGCCACCCAAGGGCTGTCAAAGATCCTCGGATCTAAACGGGGGGTAGTGTCATGACCTGACACGCCTCCAAACATATATTCCGAATATTCTCTTATTTTACTATACTCTTTTCCGGGACTGTTTCCTCGTTAGGTTTATTTTATATCACATGACTTATGGAATGTTCTGGATCGATGAGTCATCGTATTTCAACTGTGGTTGCCAATTCTTGTATGACTCATGATCGCACCATACGTTTGCGCATGTAGATTTGATAGTGGCTTCTGCATGTATATAAGCAGGGTCGAGTTCGACGAGGTTTCCTCAAGAACTCGACCTCTCGTCTAATAGAGGTTTTATTCTTACTATTCTTTTATTCTGAATAAGGCTTGACACATACACTAAAGTTAAGTCTTAGGTACGCCAGTGGATCGAATATTTCGAACAGGACACGAACAAAGGCTTCGAACTCGACGCTAACCGTGGCGCAGTCTACTTCCGAATGTACATGAAAATGTTGAACGACTTTGGCACGACCAACTCGACCTGCGTACTGAACGCGCAATTGAAGATATCGCTGCACTACGTGTGAGTATCTCTCGCACAATTCCTTACATGCTCATAATGTTTTGTTTCCGGTTCGGCAGCAAGGGGAATACCAAGAAACAACACGAACAGACACCCCAGATGAATATAGGACCAGATCATGCTCCGGACCAGGCCAGGCTGAGGGAGTTGGAGAATCTTTGTGAGTGTAATCATTCGTGGCTATCATATACCCCGTGTTTTAATAGCATCTCCGTAGTGGGTGGTGCGGTGAATGTGAATCAGTTGTCACAGCTACATGCGAAGGGAAAAGGCCGTGCTGGTCCTTCCGATGATGATTAGCTCGTACTGTCTTGATCCACGCGTATTGATGCTCTATTTAACTGACTTGTGCTTCTTGATTACCCGTTGTTAACTCATCTAACTAATATCAAGCTTGTTATTGTATATATATTTGTCCTACTATAGTAATTTACATCCTTCACGAGACTTTTTGGCTCGTATAAACACCCGATTTGGATCTATTACGTGAGCTTGAAGGTACTTTGAAAGACATATACATCAATCCAAATAGCTTCGAAGTAAAAAAGCGCCCATGCAAACAACTATCAAATGAAATACCTTGTCTTCAAACAGCTTCGGAGTCGAGAACCTGTTATATAAACAACTGTTAACTAAATCAGTATGTGTGCAAATAACTTCAAACTTGATGATCCCTTATGCAAACAACTTCAAACTATGTAACTTCCCCGGCAAACCACTTCAAACTGTACAATTGTCTCTTCAAACAACTTCAAATTTTTCAAGCTTTGGTGCAAATCACTTCAAAGTGAGGAACAATTGCTATAAAGTGCTTGATAAACCAAGAGCCAGGATTGAAAGGACTTCATAGTTCAGTAATTGTTTTAAAGCTACACACATGATATTCAAAGCTGGCTGAAGTATATCTATGGGCTGTATAAGTAGTTCAAAGCAAACAGTGGTGTTTGAAACAGCTTCAAACAGCTTCAGATATACCCCATGTCTTCAAACCGTTTCACAGAAAGGGGGTTGACTGCAGCAACTTCAGCAGCTTCAGCAGCTTTGAAGGACTTCAAAGCTGACTGAAGTAAACCACATGTTTCGGGATGTGAGAACGCTGCCACACGTCTTAACCGAATCCCCTCCCGTTCACAGGTTGCCCAACGCCTCCCACCCCAATGGGACACCCACTCTGCTGCTGCACCTCACCCACCAACCAAGAAAATTGAAACCCCCACCATTATCTATCGTCTTGCTAGCTTGTCGCACCCTGAAGCTGAGTATACAATCCCATATCTGGCTGCCCCGTGGGAATCACCTCACCCTTGGTTGCACCGCCTTACGACTAGTCTGCCTGACCCCAAGGGTGGCTCTGAGGAACGTGACCGGCACATTCTAGAGGCTAAACACCGGATTCAGTCAGGCGAATCTGACGGGTCCCTGTTATGCTTCACGGATGGGTCTAAGCGTATCACCAAGGGCTACCGCAAGGTTGGCGCAGGTTTTTCGGTTTGGAGGTCTGGGCATGAGATATCCCAGGGTAAGCTCGGACTGGGAGCCAAATCCGACATTTTCGATGCGGAAATGCGTCTGGAAAAACCCCGAAATCAAATTTACCGGCTCAGAGCCAAACTCGGCTGCTAAACGTCTGTTTACCCGGAGGCAGTTCCCATTCCCCTCGTGTTTGCCTCGAGGATCCGTCGATTCATGCATGTTTACCCCCCCGGTGCTTGTGTTATACCGGTGGCGGTAAACCTACTTTAAGGCGGCGAAAACGAGAGTAAATCGTACGTTAGGTGATGTAAATGAGGGTAAATTGCACATATATCGGGGGCAAATGCTGGTAAATTACACACAGTATCCGTGCCATTAGACCAGTGTTTTTGCGTGAGAGTATTGGTCTTTTGTCCGTTTAATAGTTCCCATAAACCGCAGTCAACTGCACGAGACATAGGAATGAGACAAAAAAACATTAGCTTGTTCGTATGTACATAGCTCAAAGTCACAAAAGGAATAGGGACAACCTCTAAACAGGACAGGAGCGAACGGCCACTTGTGACTCTTCTATCAAAGAAGCGCGAATCTCTGGCCCAACGTACGCTCCGCCGCACATTCAAAAAGACCCCGCGCGGGGCCCAAGTCAAAGTCCTGGGCGCGCACGCAGCGGTCCGAATGATGAGCGGGATGAACGAAGAGATCGAGGCCGAGGACGAGGCCGCTGTGGCCGCGAGCGTGATCGTCGTGGGTGAGGACGAGAACGAGTCGGAGGACGTATGTAGGACCGACCCATGGGTCGAGTTCAATAACAAGCCTGCTGCCCCTTCTCCTGTTTTGGTCCAGTCGAGTCAGAATATCCCGAGGGCGGGAGTGGACGAGATGGAGTGGAGCATGATCGATGAGGACGAGTGTCGTGCTGCCGCCTAGTTCGATTTGACTTGATGCCATGTGGTTCTATGCGATTCCTATGCCCCTCTTCACCTTTCTCTGCCTCTCATGCCTATCTTGTTCTCCTATTGACCGTCCTGGATTGTAGCAAGCCGGGCTTTAGTGGCCTCAGCACGCGCCTCGGCCTGAGCAAGCGCCGCGCTCGAATTAGACCGTGCGGAGAGCAAGGTGTGGTGTGCCTCGGCACGTGCGAGTAGGGTGCGTAGTTTGTCCACCTAGTCGGTGCGCTGGCTAGGCAAGTTGGCCAGTGCCGCCTGCTACGACGGTCCGTCCGCGTACTGGAATCTAGGTGTAGGCGGGGCGGGTGGTTCTCGGTCGAGCACGAGCGGCGCTCCGCCCAGCGGCGGGAGTTTGTACGGGACAGCGCCGGGAAGCAACGGGGGCGGGCTGCGATGCGAGAAGCTGGCGCTTGCGCCGTCGGGGAGTGGTCCGGGCGCATGGTCGGACGGGAGTGAGGGAATGAGTATGGCCGGCGCGACGGGTAGTGTTTCCCTCGCCGTGGGCGACGCCAGGTAGTGTTTCGTCGAGAAATGGAGTGGGGGTGCGCTCCCCTCGTCTGGTCATCAATTCGGGTCGTTCTACGGGCTCTCTGCGCGCAGCGGTTGGGTGGACACGCAGTCGGCGAGGCTCGCGGCGCACTGGCTGGCTCGCGGCTGGGGCAGGCGCGGTACGAGAAGCGGGCGCATGATCGAGCGGGAACCGGGAAAATGGGTATGGCCAGCATGACGAGCGGCATCTCCCTCGCCGTGGGCCGACGCCGGGCAATGGCTAGTCGAAAAGTGCAGTGAGGTGCACTCCCTCGCCTGGTCATCGATTCTGCTCGTTCTGCGGGCTCTCTGTGCGTGGTGGGTGGACCGGGAGCGCAACTAGAACAGACGCGGCCGTGTCCCCGCGTAGGTGACGGGGCTCGGGGCGGGGATGGGTGTGGTCTTGGGTCTGCCATAGGCGTGGCATTAGCATCAATCGTGGCAAGTCAGGCGTGCGGATGGGGGAGGAAACGAGTGCCCATTAAACTTACCTGTAATGCTGTACCCCTGCCGTTCGAGGTCACGCTTGACCTTGGGCAAGAGCGAGTCCATGAGCGCCTGGACTGCGTTACCAACAGCATTTTCTTTGCAAAAACTAATGGCCGAGTTGTAAGAACAGCCGGGATGAAAGAAACAATAAGACGAGCCTATGTCATGTTGGCGTTGACGTCTGAGGAGGGGAGAAGCGAAGTCAAAACACACCAAAAACGGGCGAAAGGATGCTCAGCTATCAATGCCACTGACACGGTGTTAGCGGACCTCCGGTATAGCACGTGACCGGGTATTTGCTTCCATTGGATAGAAATTCACGGCTGAGCGGTTGCCACCAACCACTTTTTTCACTCACTGGACCATCACCCTCCTTACGAATAGATGCGACATCTCGCCCACCGTACTCACATAAAACCTTGTCGTCATGTCTTGGAGCCCCCGGTCCCACCACCCAACATCCTGAGCGGTGGCTACCGCAAGGTGAGCTACTCAGCACCCTTACTAACGCATACCCAGCGCTGACTGTTCCTCCTCCTACCTTTTGTGTCTTGCCGTTCCCGCCCCGCCAAAAACCGCGGCCACCGCTCCCATTCGCACTCATTACCATTTTTTGAAGGTTTCGCTACCAAGAGACGCGCGGGCGTGAACGGTGAGTAACCAAGCGCCTGTTTTACCCGCCACCAACGCTCATGTGCCACGCGTTGCCCCACCAGTTCACGACTCGAGACTGCAGTACCACCATAAATGCTGCATCCACGCGACAAGCGGTCAACTTCCTCCGCCGCCGTCAACTTCCCTGCACCCCGGTGCTTGCTTAGCACACGGCGAGTAAGCACGAACTACCACTAATACGGTACTAATTCATTCCACCCATCGCTCGCTGTGTGCTCGCCTCTCGGTGCAACTCAACACGGTCCACTCCGCCTCCCGCGGTCACCTCCTGTCTCGCCACCCGTGAATCGCACCTGGTACACCCGCTTGCTTACTTTGGCGCTCTTAAATCTTGCCGGATACCGATGAGCGCACCAAAACTCGATCTTGCCCTACAGCGACCTATCTTGTTTTGTTTGTACCGGCGTCTGTAGGATTACTATTTAACGCTAATAGAACTGAAATGAAACCCAGTTACACCCTCGTATAGTATACGGAAGATTGTTGTCCCTATTCATCTTTTCTTTTGGCCTACTCATAATGCAATTTTACCTCCCATTGGCATAAATTTCGGCCTAAGGAGGTAAACTTGCCTCTTATAGGGTAAATTTGCCCCTCGGAGGGTAAATTTACCTGCGGAATATACAAATTCACCTCATGGAAAGGTAAATAAGGGGTAATTGACCCAATCAGGAGGTAAATTTGAATCACCGGAGTTCAAATCACAGCCACTAAACCTGTAGGAAAAGGTAAATCAGGTAAACAGGTAAATAGCAATAAATTACAGCAAATTTGAACCCAGGATTTTTCCTGACGTGGCTGCTCTCGCTATTGCTGCTCGTCGCATTCACTATGTTGTACAAAACTCGTCCAATCCGCCCCCTCGTGTCGTCTTCTCTAGCGATAACCAGGCTGCTGTTCGCGTCATTTCCAATCTTAGCCCCCACCCT
>WSTH01001772.1:0-10812 GCA_019616345.1 Ceratobasidium sp. 395
TCTATTCTATGTCCGAGCAACAAGACAAGCAAGGTGTTTCAGCCTAGCACGTGGTCGTGCAGGCACTTCCCCATCATAAAATAGACGGAGCGCGGATATGCATAGTTATATCCAGAGTGGGTAGTTCGTCCGTGGGTGGTTTATCCTCCACGTCCCAGCCGTGCTGCCGATGTCGATCCAAACGGTAGTCCCGCCAGTAGTGAGATTGGGCGACTCAAGTTTTGGGGTTATGTTTGAGCAAAGCGTCGAGTGGAGCAGAGTTCGACATGTAGATACGGTGCCGAGCGGTCTGCCACGGGGTGAGATGGTGGTTGAGTGCAGTGGTGGAATTAATTTGATCGAATGATGAGCGACCAGGCAATTTCAAATCATAAGATCTCAAATGTCCCAGCTCCGAATCGGCGTGATCAAACCTAAACCGAACTATGACCACAGCACCCCTCCCGCATGATCACCAGGATGGGCACTCTCTAGTACACACGGCCACCCAGTTCCGTTCGAGATTATTGAATAACTAAACGGCAATAAAGAGGCTACCTCGGAGGAGCAGGGAGAGGACAAATAGGTGGAGGAGGGGAGTGTCGCGGAGGTGAGTAGTTTTCTTCCATTTCTAGTTCTTTCGGGAGCGAAGCTAATAAAAAAAACTTGGATGGCTCAGATCAAACGGCAGATGTCTGCTGCGAAACGTGTGGAGGCGACGTTTACGCCATGTCTTTATAGGCTCAGCACCGAAAGGGAACTCTCAAGCGCCATACTTCTCGACCTCTTCACGAACTAGCTGACGACCTTCAGTCGGCTTCAAAAGTAAACGGAGAGAATGGTGTCTCGGAACAACACGGCGAGGAGATGATAGATGCCGACGCCGATGACGGCGAAGTCAACTCCGACGTGCCTGCTTCTGCCGCTCCACGATCCTACTCTCCCGCATCTCTTGCGGATCGAGCGAAGAATATCCCATTGCTCCTTACTCTTCCCGAACGAAAACTCTTGCGTCTGTTGGAGGCTGCCCTACGCGTGTCGGAGTGTACGGACCATGTGGACATTCTCTCGTACTCGAACACCAGGACGAAACGAGCCGCAGCGCAGATTCGGGAGCGATGCTCGATCTTGTCTGGTCTATGTCTTGCCGCGGACTACAAAACTGGCCAGGAACTGTTCTAGAACCGAGACTTTGCAGCAAACGAGAAGTGATTCGCACGCGTATTTGAGATCGGGAGGCGGCATAAGACTATGAATCCCGACAAGTATGTGGCGCCACTTTCTCACATTATACTATCGGCTAACGTTTTTGTAGGATGCGCGAAACCTATGGCAAACTAACCTACCTGAGTATGGACGCTCAAACCCCTGATACCCAACAACTGCTCGGATTCTCTGCCGTCGCTCCCATCGCCACAGTTCACTACCCTCGCCCACCACGGCGCACTTGCTATTCTAGATGATCCACGCATAATCACCGCCACTCGAGAGATCCCCAGTCCGCCCAACGCGACGAGTAAGGAGCGAACCGAGGTGCAGAGGATGATCGGAGAGAAGGGACCTGCGGTCGAGGCGATTGTTGTGCAGTATGCTGGTGGAGGGATGGGCGGGAGGGTGCTTCGAGCTGCGAGACGCGCGGAACGGAAGGAAACCGAGAAAGCCGAGGCTGGAACGCCGCTGAGCGATCCCGAAGTCGAGAGGGACAAGACGCCCCCACCGGAACCTATCACGCCCGACCTCCTACGTCAGTGCATCTACGGCATCAGCGAAAACAGCGCGTTCCTTCGCGTCAATCGAGACCCGTGTGAGATTATGACTGGGTACCTGAAGAAGTACTTCTTGCCGACGAAGCGGAGCACGGTGAAGGGCGACGAGTTTCCTAGCTTGGCGATCAGGAATGGGCGGGGCGGGGCAAGACTGAGCCATGACCACTCCCAGCAGTACTCGTATGTGCTACAGAGCTTGACCTTGTGGAGAGAGATACTCGGTGATGAGTATCCCAGTTCACCGGTGAGCTTAGCGTCTCGGCTAATATCTCCATATCGCATCAGACATGTTCCGGCTATGGCATCTTGCCGAGTCCGACCTCCTCGCGCCTCATGGGACCTACAGGTCGCGCGACACCGGTCGGGGTTTGAACCGAGTACAACACGCGCCAAAGACGTCTGGCGAGATGCACGCGATCCTTGAGCGGGCCCAACGGGATATCGGAAGCTGGATCGGGTCTAGGTACGCTTTATCATAATTATTTTGATTTGTTTCCGCTTACACTTCATATCAGTGTTATACATATGGGCGACCATAATGTCCCAAACGCTCTCCTGTGCATCGACAAGTACTCCCAAGTCTACCGAATCCTCTTGCCTATCAGCAACGTCCTCGCTCAGATGCCCGCTCAAGTCAAAGTCCGAGAGTACGCTACTCAGGAGTTTGGAAGCGCCGAGGGAGCGATCCGAGAGATCTTGGCTGACTTTTTCAAGCATGCGTTTGACGGTAGTGGTGGTGAGTTGCCTAATTCAAACCAATATGCAATCGAGTGTAACTATTTTCGATGTCGTCTAGCCGACTCATACTTTGACGCTGGAAGCTGTATCGATGGAAGGTTGACTAGCGGTACGTCCTATTTCTATCCGTTGACCGATTTTTGCTCTGATGGGGTCTGGGTGATAGCATGGAACTGGTGCAGCTCGCTTGAGAGAAAGCCGTACTTTCCGTTGTTCTTGCTGTACGGGTTCGTTGGGTTTGATGAACACTGGTGGAAGCACATATATAGAAGATGCATGTAGCGTTAGACGTGCTATCAGTTCTAGTATTTACGAGATACAATTTCTTGTCACACGTTTGTAGAACCGAAAGCGCACGGCAAACACACGCTAGGGCACGGTAGGAACGGAGAGTTAGCGTCGCACACACATGTTTACACCTGTATGCGTCCAAATGGTCAATCCTGAATTCATCGCCGGCCCTACTTCAACTCTCTATCGACTTTATGCGCCACTAGACACCGCGAGCGGACCGGCTGTAGTAGAAAGTACCTTTGTACAGAGAATTAAGGACATATATGGAAGGAGAGCGGCATATGAATACGAGGAGGCATTACCGGGACCATTTATATATAGAAGTTTGGTGGATGAGACCTAGCACAGCGTTACCTAAGTCGGTACAGGTGCGTTCTAGAACTTGACCTCGTGCGTACCTGCCCCAAATCATGCGGCGTCTATAACCAGGGTGGATAAGAAGCGGTAGTGCGCTGTATATGCATCCACAACTATCACCCCGTTGACTAGTGCTGCTGTTAGACTGGGTACATTTCTCCTCATCAAGGATGTTCGTGAAGCTCAAGCGCAAGTCCGACCGCGTCAGAGATGCCCTCCGCCGTACTTTCAGTTCTCTCAACCCTAAGCCTCCGGTCATCCAGTTGGAGTATATGAGCTGGGATGGACTCCAAGCGCTCGCAAGTTCTCTAGACGACAACCCTGGCGAGCTTAGCAAACTAACGTCCACCATCGAACGACTTGCAGCTTGTGTGAAGCTGTTTGACGTAAGGTTTCTGAATGGGCAGCATGAAGTGTACTTCGAGCTTACAGCATATAATTAGGATCAATGCCGTGCTCGTCTTGAGTACTCGCAAATCAGAATCGACTTGAACGAGCTGTTTGCCCACCTTTCCCGGGATCTGAGCACAGTACTACTCCTATCATTGCACGGAAGTCATGAACGTATTGCGCGTTTTGCTGGGTCGGTATCTGATGTAAAAACACAACAATCTTATATTCAAGCACGATGATAGGAACCTCGACCACGAGATTGAACCACTACTCGCTCCGAAGGAAAGTCCTGACGACGAAGATGCTCTGGCTACAAACAGCATCAACGAGGTCTTGACAGGTTACCGTCGGGTCCGAACCTTGTTTGCGTTGTTCTTGGTGAGCATGATATACCCAATCAACTATCGACTACAACTCTAAGAGACCATGGCAGCTGTCTGAAAGCATAGCTCTATGGAAGATGAATGACGACAGAGAAACAGTAAGTGAGAAGCATTGAAGGTACGAAGGCGACTTAGAATGACTCGGTCATCCAGGCTGCTACGCTAGAGTCGTCCCTTCACGCACCCGCCGCGTACTATCGCTACTCAGGGCCAGACGCTGTGCCACGAAACGGATGTATGCCGGGAACACGCGAAGCTGTGCTGCAGGACCTCCGCGACTGGGTCAGGTACGAAAAGTCCCAGAACATACGCTGGCTGAACGGCACTGCTGGGATAGGAAAGACGGCGGTGGCGTATAGCCTATGCGAGTATCTAGAGAGTACGGGAAAGCTGTTCGCTAGCTTCTTCTGCTCTCGGCAAACTCTAGTCTGTCGGGACGTTAATCGGATCCTTCCTACCATCTCACATCAGTTAGCTCAGCAGTCCCTTCCGTTTCGATGCGCAAGATCGAGCGGGTTAGAGAGTGACCTCGATATTTCTCGCCTGCCGTTCGACGATCAGTTCAATATGCTGGTAGCGAGGCCGCTAGGTCTAATCAGACACACGTTTATTGGTGACCCGGTCATTGTGATCGATGGCATCGAGGAATGTGAAGACAAAGATATGGTATACCAGCTGTTACGAGTTCTGGTCGAGCAAGCGTCTGAGCTACCTATCAAGCTCCTGGTTAGCATTCTCCCTAGCCGGATGGCGTACAAGTGCATGCGTGGTACCCCTAGCGAGCGACATCTGTTCGAGCTTCGTCTACACGAGCTTGACTACATTTATACAGCCCGAATCGACATCAGTACTTACCTGGCGGTCACGCTTCGCTATCTGAACCTGTCTACGACTGATCTGGAGCGGCTCGCTCAGCGGTCAGGAGCTTTGTTTGTGTATGCGACCGCCCTCGTGCGATACCTGAGCGAGGCTAACTCATCTGAGCGGGCTGAACGACTGCAGTGGCTCCTGGGTGTTTCCGATCCAGCAGATCCTCACCATCGCGACCCCAATGTTCTATATTCCACTATAGCCCAAGCAATCCTTCACGGCGCAGCCTTCGATGACTCGACAAAGGGTGGAGTTCTTACGTTGCTTCGTGCTGCTGTCCATGAAGGAGCTCCGCCAACACTAGATGTGACCGCTGATATACTAGGACTAGACTCCGCTCACATATTACCAAGCATTGTATCGCTGCTACTGCCTGTTCTCTACCTTTCTGATAGGAACGGCCTGAAACTGTCCCTTGAAGAAGCGTTTGCGACGTATTTACGGAGTCAGTCGCAATCTGATATGCTGCATCAGAGTCCAGAACAAGCTCACATGCAGCTCGCGTGTGGATGCTTCGATATGATGATGTCCGCGAGCCCGTCGTTCAACTTCTGCGAGCTCGAGTCGTCGTGCTTACTCAATCGGGAAGTCCCATATCTCGAAGAGAGAGTGAACGAAGTGATTTCTTCCAAGCTTTTGTACGCATGTTTACACTGGGGAGCGCATCTTGGCCGTGCGACCATGGCTGAAGGTCTATGCTCCCAGCTGGATGACTTTCTATCGACACGACTACTGCTATGGATAGAGATACTAAACCTGACAAACCACCTTGCTTCGGGAGTTGCACTCCTATGTATCGTACGCGAAAGGCTGCAGGTACGTAGAGATATGCGCTCTGAGGATTACGCTAAGCCATCGGATGCAGCGGCTAAAAGTCTCGGCAAGGACGATTTGTTTGGTTGAAGACGCTTGTGATTTCATCTGTATCTTCAACGCTAGCCCTATGGCCCAAAGCACACCGCACATCTACATGTCAGCGCTGCAGTTCTGGTCACGTCATGGTGCATTTGCGGAATGCCACTGCCAAAAATTGCAAAGACTGGTAGCTTTGACAGTGGAGTGGCCGGCGAGACTGACGCAATTCAATATTGCCGCTGGCCCTGGTGTTGACCTGTTTGAGGCTTCAAGTACTGGTCTTGGAGCCAGTGCTGATATGCTGAGTAGCGCGGATAGTCACCGGGCGGAGGCCGTGGCTCGGCCTCTTCCAGGCCACACAAAATGGGTTCGTTCAGTTACATACTCGCCTGATGGCGCATGTATTGCGTCTGGCTCTGATGACAACACCATCTGGATCTGGGATGCGCACACCGGTAGGCCCGTAGGTCAGCCACTCACAGGTCACACAAACTGGGTCTACTCAGTTGCATACTCCCCTGACGGCGCATACATCGCGTCTGGCTCTGATAACAAGACCATCCGGATCTGGGATGCGCACACTGGCAAGCCTACAGGTCAGCCACTCACAGGTCACACAAACTGGGTCTACTCAGTTGCATACTCCCCTGATGGCGCATACATCGCGTCTGGCTCTTGGGACAAGACCATCCGGATCTGGGATGCACGCACTGGCAAGCCTGTAGGTCAGCCACTCACAGGTCACACAGAAAGGGTCTACTCAGTTGCATACTCTCCTGACGGCGCATATATCGCTTCTGGCTCTTGGGACAAGACCATCCGGATCTGGGATGCACACACCAGCAAGCCTGTAGGTCAGCCGCTCACAGGTCACACAGACTGGGTCAGATCAGTTGTATACTCTCCTGATGGCGCATACATTGCGTCTGGCTCTGACGACAGTACCATCCGGATCTGGGACGCACGCACTGGCAAGCCTGTAGGTCAGCCACTCACAGGTCACACTAGCTGGGTCAACTCAGTTGAATACTCCCCTGATGGCACATACATCGCGTCTGCTTCTACAGACTTCACCATCCGGATCTGGGATGCACAGACTGGCAATCCCATAGGCCAGCCACTCAGAGGTCATACGGGGGATGTTAGCTCAGTTGCATACTCTCCTGACGGCGCATACATCGTATCTGGCCCATTGGACAACTCAGTTCGCGTTTGGTTTGCAACCACGCGATCAGAACCCAATCCAGTCCAACCACCCACACCGTCTCGGCACCCTACTATCGACCCTCCTCGCCGCTCCTTCTGGGCTATCCCTACATTCACAAACCGGACTACCCACAACACTCGGCTAAAGCATAGCCACAAGCCGAACCACCTGTCGAAACAGCAAGGTATGCAATTTGTTTAGCTTATTTTAACTTCGTTATTGACGTCTCAACGCCTCATGACGGATTCCTGCTCACCTAGACGCCATCGATACCTTGATTACCGCCTCTCCACACCACTGGACGCTGGACGAGGATGGCTGGGTGCGAGGTCCAGGGCGAGAGCGTCTCCTATGGGTCCCGCGAGATCTACGCGACGTAGTTGCACATCCCAGAGCCAAGATGATCTTATCGAATAGACCGACCATTGTCCTGGACTTCCGTGAGGCTAAGTTGGGACTCGATTGGCGGCAGTGCTATAACCCTTCATGAGGCACGGTTAGCTGGTTTGAGCGCCTGTCGTAGATTGGTCCTTTATTAGTGCTCAGTAGATCTGAGCTGCTGTAAACAGCTAGTTATTTATTATTGCGTAGTGTATCTTATGTCCGACTTTGGGCGCTGTGTGAACTCGAACGTTACCCCTATTTCATTCACACCACCGATCGCTGGGCGCGTATGTCTGAGAGCCGCCGGGCGAAATAAAAAGAAGTCGCAGACGTGTAGTTGTTTCTACATGAGAAACGGTTCATGAGCTGTGAGGTTAGACTGTTTCTGCTTCGTCTCAGCGCCGATCAGAATGAAACATTACTGGAGGTAACCCAAACCTACATGCTCATCATACAAATGATACCCAACGACTATGAGGGCGGGGTGACAGATGTCGGTCGCACGATGAGATCTTTTGGTACATAAGGAAACAACAGGTGCACAGAGCCCTACTTGAGCTATATTCCTTGCTCAGTGCGTAATGGCTCCGTGGTCTCTCAATTGGCCTGTAGAAGATTCAACCTGGCAGTATGCTCGAGTCAATTGGCGAGCGTGCAAACAGAAATCAAGATACAGACTTTAGGCTACTGCTGTATCCTAGAGCCTTATGTGACTCGCTGCGAGGGAGTATATGGGGCATGACGAACGAGTAATGTGGTGTTATACGCCTTGTACGCGCCGGTTAAGGAGCTCACGACCGGTGAATCAAGTATGTACAGCGAACATCTCAATGGGTGACTTGAATTTTATGGGCCAGACGTATGTATATAGCGTAACATGAGGGAGCTGATCAAGTTTTGTCAGAACAACACAATATTCGACGTGTCTTTGCTGTCCGCATTCAGACCGCTCCGTCACGTGAGGCTGTTGTGATTTGCAATTGGGCCTCTTGACATCCTCGAAGCTCGCCACCACACCCGACGATCATTCTGCTCCTTAGGAGACCGCTTGAGACGACGCCTATGTCTATAGTCTCAACTGATCTACGCCAGACTCTGGCCTGCACTCAAACCCGTTGTCGCGCAACCTCAAGACTTGTGGCCTCCCGTTCGAACCCGGCACCTACCAACCACACGACCGGACGGAGCGCCAGCGGCGGCCGATGAATAGGCCACTAAAGCTAGCTGTACTGGTACATATCTGCGCTTAATATGCGATCCACCAGCTGCGACTCGAGTGAGGGCTAGAACTAGGGGCACAGTCGGTTGAGTCGCTGAAAGGAAATGGATGTGGTCGAGTACAAATGGTGTGCTAGCCTCGCGTCAGACCGCTAACCTGGTA
Source organism: Ceratobasidium sp. 395 (assembly GCA_019616345.1). Lineage (NCBI taxonomy): Eukaryota > Fungi > Basidiomycota > Agaricomycetes > Cantharellales > Ceratobasidiaceae > Ceratobasidium > Ceratobasidium sp. 395. The sequence goes on from WSTH01001772.1 coordinate 8,608, forward strand.
AGCCGATTGTGTTCTACCTTCGAGAACCCGTCGCTGATGCTTGTCGCGATGCAGATACATCACCTATCCATTATGTCACCATCTCTTATACGGCCATAGTTATCGAGTTGGCAGAGGCGATAGGCTACCGTGCTCAACATCCATCGCCATCATCAAACCGTCTTTCGAGGACAGCAGCCCCAGCGCCACGGAACGTATAAACGACTCTTCAGCCCACTATGAGTCTTACGCGCAGTGTGGGCGGGACTAGTTTCGTCGGGGGGCATCGACTGTGGGAGAGGTTATCGACGCTCGCTTGAGTCTGTTTTGTACTTCAAACCCTCATGACCTGTGTACCCTCTTCCGCCCTGGTTCGTTCTTTTTTCATTCTCAGTATACGTGATCGAGCTAACGTTCATGTCGATGGTAGACCCACCCAGATCCCAACGCAAACCCCGCCCATCAATCCAGACATAAACTACCTAGCCCCCTTTATTCGTAGTCCCCGACGCCGGATACGTTTCGCACCCCCTCCTTTTCGGCGTGCGAGCGAGTGTGTGTCAGGGGTAATAGTACGTCATGTGGTCATTAGCAAGATATACTTGTGATGCTGAGCTATACGATTGTAGCCGGTCTTAATGCACGGCCTAACGACGCCCACCGCCCGATCAACTAAGACTAGAGATCCGCCCGAGCTTATGCCTAGATCCCTCCCGACATCGACGCGATACCTGTCCTAATTGACACTTGCTTCGAATATCCCGACGAGACACTCCTCCGAATGCGGGCAGTACTCCCCAAATATCACCCGAGAACCCGGAACATCCAAGACGAACCCACATATCCCGTCACGGGCGCTCGGTCCACCGATGGGGCTATTCCGCAGTTTTACGCGTCCAACATTGAGACTAGGAAGTCTGAGGTCTGGGGATTTCCATCGCCAAGCGTGAGGAGGGGGACACTCGAGAATGCGTTGGCTCAGCACTTCCCCATTTTCCAACGCCTGCAACCGCGGCTCTGCCTGTACCCGATACGAGGAGAATGTCGAGTCTAGGACGGGCCACACCTATTACAATTGGGCGGAGGATGTATGCCGGCTCCGCAGGAAGCACTGTGCGTTGCCCTATAGGACTTGGAGCGTGTAGTCTGATCGATCGGACGGAGCAACCGCGCTATGCCCGAGCCGTATACAGACACCAAAAACGAAACCCACGCGGACATCAGTGCGTCTATTCGTCCCAACGCTCATTTCGGCCTCTGGGACTAGCGATCATACAATTCTATTTCGTCTGTTTCCGCTTACCTTCGTCTCCTCAAATCCTGATATCGACGAGTAATTCAGCATAGGCAGATGACGGGGTTGTTCATGGTTATATAGAGACCCAACCAACTATTTTCCAACCGGCTCCTCACACCGTTTTTGGACCTTCCCTACCGCCAACTTCAAGTGGTGCTGGGCCTGGCTCGAGTGGAAAGGAATGTCGAATCTACCCACTGTACGGACGAACAAAGTTGCCGAGTCCGGTGGTTCAGGCCAGCCGCCTGGCTATCTCTGTTATGACCGCTCGGCCGTTGCCTCTCAATTCGTTTATTCATCCGACTGCTCGATTTCCCAACGAAACTCTTCCCCCGTCCGTTATACATTCGGGTTTATCCCTAATACTACCGAACACCCAATGTGTATGCCGGCTGGCATGGGATGACCGAGTCAACCGGGTGTGCAATCCGACATTAGGCGACGCGTTATGGGTTGGGTGGAGATAGCTCAAGCGAAAGCGGGTGGATATGTGGGATATAGGATGATGCGCTGGGCGGACGACAGGAACGTCGGGTGAAGCTGGGCTTCGTGCAGAAGGTGGATGCGAAAGAGGAGCATGATATGGGTACATGCCTAAACCTGGACAGAGGCGAGGCAAGGCGAACTATGTGTGGAGAGATGCCGGACTGCTTGGAAGGATTGGAACTGGTGGTTGGACTTAAGAAAGAACGGGAGCGAGCCAACGTTGGGATGGTGTGGTTGAGGATGGAGTCACGGACGCTGGAAAGGCTGAGCTGGGAGATATGGCACAGGGACGGTCGGATGTAGAGATGAGAGAGGTCGAGCTAAGGAGGCGGAGCAGGTGAGGGTGAAAGGGCTGTGGGAGGACAAGGATTCGGTATAAGGGAAAAATTAGGGCCAGGATCAGGGCGAGGAAAAGGTGGCCAGTCCCCAACCCGCCTTAGTGA
>WSTH01001773.1:0-10801 GCA_019616345.1 Ceratobasidium sp. 395
CCCCCATTCCCCCTCATTCCCCTTCATTCCCCCCATCCACCATTCCCCCATACACTAACACTCCCTCCTGCTCACTACTATCCCCTAGACCTACCCCGACCACCCTCTCCCCGGCTCCCTGATCGCTTAGTCAAAAGCGCGGCGCTTCTGGCTTCATTTTGATACCCCACACGTGCATATATGCTGATATTTTGTTCTATAATTACAGCTGTGTCGTCGGCAAGCGCTTTGGCGGCGTTGACACCACCACTCGCGACGTCAGGGATGTCGGCAACGCGCCGCTCTTGGCGCCGGCGCTTGTTCAGCCGAGTGGACCCCCGCTCGCGGCGCGGGGATGTTTGTTTACGTTCGTCTCGGCGGCCGCCCTAGCTCCGAGCTGTTCCGATTGGATGAGCGATCATCCGACTAGCGGCTTCTAGCCCTTATCCCTGACAGCACTAGTGCGGCGGACCCTCAGATACATCCGTTTCCGTCGGATAAACGTGAGTGTCACTCCGGCTTGCCATATTGCGGTAATGGTTGGCTAGCCCTGAAAAGAACAAGCGGTCACGTGCGCATCGGTCGTTTACCGAACTTCCCTGCCGTCCGTGTGTCGTTCACACACACCTCGATCAAACCTCCTATATCCGCTCACCCGATGAAATAATAGAGCATCGTACTGCACCAAAGTCATGGAGCCATCAGCGCATCGGGTTGATCGCACCATTTGGGATGCTCGTTGACACGCCGCGTCGGACCAGGCGGAAGCTAGTCGGCCTTGGTGTTCCGAGGCGGAGATTCACAGGCTAGGAAGCATTTCAGTCGGACAAAAAGCTGCGTGGTGAGCTCTCTATGACGAGTAGGGGTGGGCGCAGAGCTGATCGAGGACAATGCTTTCCCAGGCCCCCGCTGATCACTCGAGAAACTCCATGGCGTCGACAGGCGCGTCCTTTCACTCGTTAACGGCGTAGGATCAATCGGCTACGGCGCCAGCAGATAGTTTCCCCCTGGACTGGGGACTCGCTACCTAGTACCTGTTGCTTGTTCTCAACGCATACCGGGTGGATCCTTAGCCGCGAGCTCGTCCCGCGTCCACGAGTCGTCAGACCAACACCATTCGACGCTTCGTGGGACCTAAGTTCTAAGGCGAAAGTCCTCGAATCATGGCGTTCAGACTCGTTTCCCAGGCCCTCGCCTTGGTGTTGGCCGACATACCGGGGCGGGGAGAAGTAGTGAAAGCATCCGATCCTCGGTTTGTCGATATCCCGATAACTCTGTAGACGAAGACGAAGACTAGGGAGAGGAAGTTATAAACAAAACGCAGGGTTGGTCGTCTTTCTATGCTAAACATGGAGATAGGTACCAAACAGCTGAACGTGGTGTTGCGTAATAGCAATTCAGGACGCGATCCCCGGATGCAAAAGGCTGACCGGTCGCTCGCGAGTATTTCGAGCCGTTTTGACTAGTTGCCATGCGTGTGGTTCAGGCGTGCTATGAACCGTTTCGGGAGCTGGAGGTGTACAAACAGACATTCCGGAATAACTGTGAGGTCATTCTTGGAACACCAGGATCAAACTAAGTAGCGTTTAGGCAGGAAAAAACGAGCAATACAGACGACCTTCGGGCAAACGATCTAAAACTGGAGGTCGTGCGTGGTTAGGATACGAGTAGAGGAGTTAAGCTCACGTTAGTGGCTCTTCGACACTCCGGCCGGACGTGGCTAGGTTGGCGCGGACTTGGCATTAATCAGCCCAGGCGAGTTCAGCAACTGTAATCATGAGGAACTGCCGTGAGCTAATCAGGCGCTCAGAACTAGGTGACTCTTGTTCGACAAACTTAAAAAGATCTTGCCAGCTCTGGTTCTAACCTCCCCCGAAATTACTCCGGACCCTCAAACATCTGGCAGGACGGCCGGGTTTCTGATTCGCACTGCGAGTTTGGTGGTCCCTCCTCACCGAATGTGTCACTCCCTCAGCATTCATCCCGGTCAAAGTTCGATATCTGATGGAGTAGGCTTACGGTTTTCTGGCTCAGTTCGTGTTGTCTACTATGAGTATTAGCCACTGGAGGATGAATGTGCCTGAAAGGACTGCCTCGAGGAGTGCGCATCTTGGAAGAAGGCTAAAGATGGTTCATGGAGGAGGCGCTCAAAATGTAACCTCCGAACTCCAAATCGAGAAGGCGTGCCAGGAAGTCTGTCATACGAGTGGCATAAGAACTATCATATTGTAGAGTGTCGCCTTGAGGAGGGCAATGGTTATAATCGTGTACTTCTATTAGATAACAATTCAAACTATTTGGCTGAAACGCGCAAGCGCCGGCTATCAGGTACACAACGCACAGCCACTGATCTAACTGGAACTCATTCTCAACCACATCATTGGGTGGTTGCGCCACCAGTCTCTCCGCTAACCACTGTAATATCCTCTGCATCCAAGTAAACAAATCGCCTTTAACTAGTCCGTATGATGAAGAAGCCACCCGGACCCCCTCCTTCCAGTTGTCTCACCTGCCGGCAAAGGTGGGTCTGGTCAATAATCAGCCACCGAGACAGAGCGACTAAACTGAGCAGACTCACATAGGAAGAAAAAGTGCGACAAAACTCGGCCCTCATGCGCCCGGTGTATCGAGGGGAGATTCGAGTGTCTGGGCTATGGATATCGCAGTCCATCGGATAGTTGTGCCTCCTCGCCACCCGGGTTTGATGGTGGATCGCCATCCAGTTCGGCGACCGAGGCTAGATCGGGTAAGCGTCACCGACTGCTCTGAGCTTTAATAGACAATAAAAAATATGTTTATTATAGCTCGGTCGTCTCCACGAATAGCCGAAACCGCGGTGGTTGGGAACGTAAGCAATCCTTACCTATTCACCAAACGAGTTACGCATAAGTTTATAACAGAACGTATCGGTTCACATACACTATCATATACACTACGGACTCGAAAAGCCGTCATACCCAGCTCCGGACGAACTAAGTCGGACAGCTCTGGTCTCTCAAGCACGAAAGCGCCAAGCCACCAACTCAGAGATACACATAGGATATTGCCTGCCCCCAAGGTTCATCCCGAACCCTCAGATATCAGGCATGACGGTTCGGTTCATCGTGTCCGAATGTGAGTTAACACCTCAATCGTAGAAAGCTGTTGGCTCGACCGTCTTACGCAGACGAACCCTTGTTCGAGCTTGTGTTCTTTCGGCCAATGCAGACACTCATGAGGATCGTTCGAGAGCGATTCGTTTCGCAGGTCACATCGTCGGCCCTGATCCACTGGTCGAGTTACATTGGTGCACAGATGATCCGTGCGCTTCGGCAAGACGGGGAGCAAGCGAACACCCAGCGGTTTCTTCCCTGGCTCGATCGGCTGGATCGAATCGCAACCGAGTCCAAAAACGACGTATCGTTGGATGATTTGACAGGACGCCTGTGTGGCGCTTTAGAGGTGCGTCACTCCTCCATTAAACCGTATCGATTGGTAGGCCTAAACTCCAGCACTATCCAGCTCATGTTCCTCAAACATATCACCGCAGACGTCAAAACAGGATATGCTTTGCTTCGTCGCATGGCACCGTTGTTCATGCAAGTCGCGTCTGCGGATCCCATGCTCTGGCCTCGTGATCCTTCCTCGAGCGGAATATCCCTTGCGCACGCACTGGCATGTGGCAAATATGAAATCGGGCGATTTATATTCGTCGACATGATCACCAGTCTTATGTCTGGCCTGCCACCTCTGGTCGAGTATGATACTTCTCATCCGGTGATTCACTCTCACGGGGGGTATCCGATGGAACATATTCATGGTTGCCCGACTCAGTTCGCATTTTCAATCGTGAGGATCAACCAATGGAGAGCGCGGCATCCGCACGGTGGATCAGAAGAGAACGCCGATTGGAAGGCGATCGAAAAAGAGGTATGGGCATGGCGCCCTTCTTGCGATAATGGTCCCGATTCAGAATCTTTGAGGTTTGTGATGAGACTCGCACTACAAGAAGCGTGGAGACATGCGTTACTAATATACTTGTACATGGTGATTCCAGCCATCTATTCTCTTTTTGATCACATTAGACTGACAATCGCGTCTAGGGAATGTGCGCCGTGACGAGCCACGACTCACGAGTCCAGTCGTCTGTCCAACAGATCAGCGATCTCCACACGGTTATAAAATCTCAAATCGCTGCGGGGATGCACCTGTTGGTTCCGCTACTTTTGGTTCGCCCCTTTCCTTCCAGCGTTTAAACCTGTGACTAACGTATCGGATGCTAGGCCGGTGTCTGTACACGAAGCGAAGCAGATCGCAATAAGTTTCGTGCCGTCGTCTCGCAAACCGGAACCCATAAAACATGGCTACTGAAAAGCATGAGGTTTACGTCTCTGCTGGATCATTTATGGCATGGAGTGGCGGTGAATGGTGGGCCGGTCACATGGGACGACTACGTGAGGTCGAGGAGAGCGGTAGTGGACATGGGTGTATAGAGGTTTACGGGGTGGAGGATCTTATGCTGTATCATATAGTTGTTAGTTTAGATTGAAATGTATCTTATTGATTGTTTTGTCGTCCTTCACTGGCTAAGCGGTGTGCGTAGCAAATCCTCGGTTTTACTCCTGCGTTGGGGCTCAGTGAACACCTCTGGTATCTCACATTGTAGAACCAAGTATTTGGAAAGGATCTGAGCCGATATGAGAAAGGAATTTAAATTTTGTGGCACGCATACAGTTTGTGGTTTATCTTGGGAAATTGAAAACAGATAACCAAACATTGCGGCAGACCGCCAAGAACATGAGTCAACTTCGGGGCAGAGAGGCCATATTGGGATACTAGGCCGCAGTTGACGCTGTAGTTGATGCTGGCGGTGACGCTAGTGCCATTACTATGAGTTATGCTTTGCTTGCCTTAAGCCAGCAATGGACGAACGTAGGCACTGATACCACCAGTCTAGAATCATACAGACGTTAAACGATAGCCCGGGTAACCCCAATGAACACATATCATACCGTTAAGTACTGTGCAGGTCGCTCCAGTAACGCAGGTGGTCGGACCTTTGGAGACAATATGCAACTGAATAACCTAGTCATCATGAATATGGAAACACGCAGAGACCTACCCGACCAAGCCTTTCCGCCGCAAAGGGCATACATGGGCTGCTGGGCAACGACAGCCGATGCCATTACGGCAACAACCAGAGCACTAGCGGAAATCGATCGATACATGACGGATCCAAAAGAAATGAAGGGCACGATATCTGAAGCTCTTTTTGCCAAGCAACCTTTATATCTAGTATCGCCACGGCAAACTAGCCGGAGAGTCGGAAAATCTCGATGCTCCTCGGGCATGACCTTCCGTACGCTCTTGAGGTTGATCTTACATGTATCTGGACAGATGAGCGGACTGAGGATCACACTGTGCCGACTCAGTAGCCAAAAAGTTCAAGAGAGATAGCTGATAGCCGATATTTCGGAGCCACGTAGGCAGTGACCGGCCAGGAAGGAGACAGATCCCTTCGACGCGTGAAACCAGGTGCACGGAGTTCTGATAATCTTTAGTCTCGGAACAACGTCGGTGAGGTTGAACCGCCAAGCATAACAGCCCATTTTTGCCTAGTCTATCAATGAAAAATAGGTTGGAAATCTAAGGCAGCTTGAGTTGAATCATTGGTAGACCTAAAGTTTGGCGGCTCCTTTTACCTATTACAATTTTTATCCCACAAAATGAGTTCATTCTGTGTATATATGCGTACCAAGATCTGAGACGAACTCGTGATAGTCACTGGCACATGTCATACCAAACTAAGCTTTTCACTAATTCGAAGGGAAGACTCTGGCTAAATAGCAATTATTCGGTCTACCACACTGGAGGATTTGTGCACGGAATACAAGAGCACTTGCCGCTTTTGATTGCAAGCCAGCGTAGGAGATTTGGCCGCTCTCTATCGGGTAGTTTCCCATCCCGGAGCGCATATATAGTATATACTTCGCAAGTGTCACCTTCAAAGGCAATCTCCAACCTATGTTTCAGCAGAGAGCGATTCAAGAAACATGCTTCAGTTTAGAAAGTTATGAGTCATAGAGGCTAGCTCTCGAGCTATAATCTACCCGGTGGCACAGACATACTAAAATCAATCTGTCCAAAGTTCTGATACCCGCTCGCCACAGAACTAGATCAGTGGGGTTGAACAATCCCAAGGAAGGTGTTTATACCCATCCAGCACAGCGAGAATACCAAGCGTGGGGCAGCTACACAGTCATGATTAAGTGTTCGCAACCGAGAAAGTGGCAATATGTGACAGCTAGCGGAAACTAGTTAGTAAGATATAGGTAGTTTGTTCGGACCCGAGGGGAAGAATCGAGACAGAGTGTAGCAAGCCGATACATAAAACAGCCTCACGTGTTGACTACGAGGGCAAACAGCTGCGCTTAGCCAATAGTTTTGTAGCTTTCTTGGCTTCTGATAAACTGACCGTGGGTGCGGTGTGTCAAAGATCAAGCGAGGCGGAGTTTAATGGTCACCAGGACTTAGAGTTTGTCCGCAAGGAGCACGGTAGAGTAGTACAGAAGAAGCTTGGATCCCGCAGATTTGACCCAGAGTAGACTGAGGTATGATATGAACCGAGATATATTTGACGAGTTATTAACCAGAACCTGAATGCTAGTCTTGGTCATTAAGATTTTATGGCAGTAGATGAAGGGGAAAACGCGGTATCAGGCAAAAAGAATGAGATAGAACAGAGGATCAGGAGCGTGCCGTGGAAGTCGGGTAACAGCCATCAGTAATCGTAAGGAGATTGGTACCAGGCTCGGGGAGCCGGGGATGATGACCGCCCGACTCAGCTCCGAATCAGATTCTGGCATCGTGTAACACGGATAACGTCGCACGAGCTAGGATGCTCTTTCGGCTCGCTTGGTGCATAGTAGACCCGTCACCGGTTGTATTGCGTGGTCTCTACTTGCTCTCTGTCGCTACAGTAGTTGTTGTGGCGGAACAAAATAGGATCCCGGTGCTATGATCGCGCAAATCACGTGCCATCCTCAGCGCTTGATTTGTTACCGATCTAAGCGTTTCCCTCGCTTTTCTTCAACACGACTCAGCTCGAGTTGGGTAACTTGAGTTTTCGAAAAAAAAAAGTAACGCATTGCGAGAGCTACGTAGCCACTTTCAAGTTTAAACAAATGAGGTTCAGACGTCACGCATATATGCGCCAGTGGTGAGCATACAGTACCCTGGTTCTCGAACATACGTACTTGTTTAACGCACAAGTTTGAGCAGTCTTAATGCACGCCAAGCTACATAGAAGTACACTTTTTGTCTAAGAATGATACATATTCTATATGTCTGTAAAACAGAGTCCGGAAATCCGACGTCTCAAATGAAAATGGAAACAACCTAGGACGAATCAACCCCGGCGACGAGCACGGGAACGCTGTCGTCCTCGTCCTCCAAAGCGGCCACAGCAGGGTCAGGTGCAGGCACAGTCGGATCCTCGTCAGCGCCTGCCCCAGTCGCGTCCTTCCCGTCCGAGGGTTCGTCGGTATTCGTTCCGTTGGATGGCGCCTGCGCCTCGAACGGTTTGAACACCAAGACCACGCTTTCCGGCTTGTCCTTCTCGTTCTCGCTCATCACTGCAGCCCCAGACGACCCAGCTTGGACAATATAAGCTCGTTTCCTCTTTTCGTTCCCAGACTCGTCGTTCCACAACGGGCGCACAGCCTTGTTTGCACGATTCCATCCGAAACTCTGGCTCGCATGTGGGACGCTCGTCACCCCATCCGTGATACAAGGCTTCACCGCCAGCGCACTCTGTGCACCTGCGCCATCGTTGTCGAAGGTGGCGCAGTAGGCTTGAACCTGCCCGCTCGTAGCATTGACAAACGCCATCCGAAGGGACACGACATGTTCGGCCGTTGCGTTGGTGTTGTTGAACTGCGGTGCAATTGTGAAGGACGTTGGATGACCGGAGTCAACAACGTAGCTCGTCGAAGCATTACGCGAGGATGAGGGCGTCGAGGAAGAACTGGCTCGAGCCCGAATCGGAGCCGGGTCCTGCGAAGCAGATGGGTGGAGAGAGAATAAGGTCATCGAGGATAGGGCCAAGGATCGGTAGACCACCGAGCACATCCGAAAGGGTGCCGCCAATAAGCTGGATAATCCCGCCGATGCCTGGGATGCTACCGAGGATAGGCATCAACGGGTCGAGGAGACCGCGTCGATTGGGTTTGCGGAGAGCAAGCGCACGAGAGATTTGCTGAACTTTGTGAGACGCCGCACGAGTGACGATCAAGCCGGGACCGCACTGCATAGGAATAAGTCGTCAGTAAAGTGGCCAAATTGAAAATAAGGGTAACATCATACCTGGGAATCAACACGGAGCATTGTCCTTCGAAGGTTGTCGCCACTGTCCTTGCCGGTAAATATTCCGGTAACATGATCTGCCAGGGCGACGTCTGCGTCCTCGGCGTAGAGTTCCTTGTTCGGGTCTGGATGGTCGATGGGGTCCTCAAAGACTGCGACGAATAGCGCTGGCACCAGAATCATCGGACGTCTTGCGACGGCTCACGCCAGCAGCGGCCGAAGCGGGAGGCTGAATGTACGCAGCCTCCGTGTCGGCCGGTTCGACGTGTTCTGCCTGCTTGTGCTATCAGCGTGAATTAGCGTTAAAACGAAAAAGAGGTAGTCATAAATCACCTCATGATGGCGGCCAAGTATCCTCGAGTTTAACATGAACTTTCGGGGCCGTGTACGGTCTTGGCAACACCCGGAATGTTCACATCCACAACATATCGGCGATCCTGGTCGCCTGAGAGGGGATCTGGAACACCGCCGACCGCCGACGCGGTGATTGGAACAAGGAGTGATGCGAACTCTGGGGTTAAGGCAAAGAAGCACAGATCAGCAGACGACGCAAGGCAAGCGAGCTAGACGTCGGGTTCGGGTACACAAAATCACGGATTGAGAGACTAGAACTCGGCGAGAGAGTAACGGCCCGCGGGATGCCTCACTCCGGAACGCAGCATAGAATGGTCGTCGAGTCACTAACAGCTTGGGTGGCTAGGAAGGTATAATGAATACGCTAAGCACCAAATTCCTGCGTGCCTCGTCTGCAAAACAGGATTTCCTCGTTGAGAACCGAGGCTGTGGTGAATACTCGTTTAAGATCACGAAGCGCTAAGAAGTATATGATTTGTGCTCATGAGTCTCACAAGCGCCCGATCGGCGCTCATGGTGCTCATGAGAACCACTGTGGGGCTCATGAGGCTCATGAGCTCGCCGACATATCTATTTGAGGCTCGTGTGCTCGTGACGTACGCTCAAATGGCTCATGAGCCATCTATCTCGATTTGAAAAATCATGCTGACCGACATTCGCCGTGTTCCACACGCATATAGAATAACAATATTATATACATTAATACTACGGGATACACAGAGCGAACGCTAGTGTTACACATGCGGGACAACAGTGTGAACGAACACTCTACTGCGTGGATCGTAAGATTGTAAGACTGGCGGGGTTTACACTTACGAAGATGGAGGTGTCGTCGATTGTGGGTACAATGGTGCCCTACGTGTAAACCGAGCTCATCGGTGCGAATCTGACCCACAGATAATGTAGTGTACGTACAAGTTCCACTTCTGATTTGCCGTTACCTCTCCAGTGGTCACCGCGGTTGTTTCTGAGCTGTAGTTCGTGGGGGGGAAAGTTAGGGGGCCAACTCGTGAAGTCGAGGATATTAAGTCTTAACGAACATGTTCGCCGGGCGCAACTCGGCCACGAGGCAAATCGCTCCACATCGATACTGCGGATCGATAAGATAAGGCAGATTTGGGCGATATGATTGCGCCACCGTAAGCTCCTATAACACAACCCCCGCAACCGGCTCTAAGTCCATTCTCCCTCTCAACCGCCCCCGCTTCCTCGACTCGCCCCGTCGTCGACTTACAATGCGCTCAGGAGCCCTTCCAGGTAACGTACAACCCGCTTGTACTCGTACTTCCTTCAATCGTTATTCATGAACTCGTAGTTACTACGGTAAGTATGCTTACATCGAGATATGTCTCTTACTCTCACTGATCCTATATTTTTTAGTGTTCGTGGCGGTATCAAAGAGTCCTAAATAAGGCCGGTAAGTTCATTCCGTTATGCAATGTCTATGTCGACCGAATTGCACTAACTGGTTATGTATTATTCGCCGTCTCGATTGGTCTCTGACTTGGCGTAAGGTACGTTTACGCCTCATTCGTGAACCTTTTACCATTGCTAACCTGTTTCGATTTGTAGATTGTCTTCCTCATGGTTTGTTACGGCCACCGCTGTGCTGCTGAATAACTGTTGTATATATTGCTGTCAATAGTACAAATTGTCCGTTCGACTATGCGTGATTATAAGTCGGATAAATGTGGAAATTATAATACCTATATGTTTCTATATAGAGACTAGCTCATGGAGCTCACCGGCGGGCTCACAAGGCTCATGAGCCCAGCGCAAGTGCTCATGAGCCTCATGAGCACAAATAGGGCACTCATGAGGCTAATTAGCCGTTATGGGAGGATGTTGAGGGCTCAAAGACCTTGTGTGGGGCGATCACTATCAATCAGCAAGCCGATCTAGTAGGGTCAGTGAGCGCCTAAGATAAGGGGGGGGTGGCTCACTCGCTCAGGCGGGTTTTGAGCGCTCATGAGCGCTCAAGGGGATTTTTCGATTTTGCAGATGTATAGCGTATTCAACAACCAGAACGGGCCGGGGACGTGGTGATTCTCTTGATGAACCGGATTACCTGAATTTCAACAACCGGCATGTGAGATTTTCACAATCGCCGGAAAAGGAGGTAAAT
>WSTH01001774.1:0-10797 GCA_019616345.1 Ceratobasidium sp. 395
AAGCTCGAGTGGAACTCTATCCTCCACTCTGCGCAAGAATCCGATCCTGTTCGGACATTCTTCATGGGGAGCTCAAAAATTGAGACTCTGATCATAGATTGGGGTCCAAAATCTCGAATCGACAACCCAAGTCTTTCTCTGCTCAAGCAAATGTTCCCGGCGCTGCGCCATTTTACCGGTCCTGAACAAATCTGCGCCATTCTACTTGCCTCCGACCTACGACCACAATTGGAATCTCTACGTTTTGTGCGTACAATCCACTCTTCTGATTGGACCCGCCAAAATGCCCATGTAAACGTGGTGGACGCGACTACAGAGCTTCCCCAACTACGCAGTCTGATCTTCTGGGTTAACTTCGTATATGACGAATATCAAGCGCCGGAGCCCGAGCTCCTTGTTCCAGCCATGCTGATGCAATACCTCCGTGCCGCACCCATACTTGAGTCACTTGAAATTGGTAGCTTCGTGACGCTACCCCAAATCTTGGTAGATCTGCCATATCTTGACCTGTGCCCGATAATACTCACCCTCCCTTTTATGATTTTGACAGGAACCTATCAGCACTACGATAACGCATGCTAATCTTCGCCGACTAACCATACGCCTTCGGTACAACGCCAGGCCGATGGCGAGAAATAAGGATGAAACTATTGTCAAATCAACCACTCAACTTGCAATGACTTGCCCCCAACTTGAACAGCTCACGATCCATTACAGCCGACCGCCTTTAGAGGTATACCAATTCGAACGGGATGGCCAAGGGTGCTTGAAGCGGATACTCATGAATGGCAGAGAACCTTATACGATCCCGTCTCACTAGGTAAATTGGATGCTCTCAAATTTTTCATGTTGGTCTGATAAACCTCCTCTATCGCGATGCTCCAGTCCGACGTCTAGTTTCAGCGAGTCAGTAGCATCCGCCTCGTGTAAAGATGCTCATCAATTCAAACACAACCTAAACAAGTTACCCAAATAAAAACATAAGATCATTGCCTCTAGATCTATCTCTACATCCATTTATCCATTTTAGCACTCCCACTCGGTCCTCCACTCCCAACCGCAACGCGCCTCCACCTCACAGCCGGGACCAACCCAAGCACAGGCGAAGTCATCTCAAACGCTCCGGGATGTCTCCTCGAAAGCATCAAATCTACGCGTCTCATCAAAAATCCGCAGAAAAACAAGAGCAAAAAACTGAAACTCACAAGTCGTGCCAATTGCAATCCTTGAACATCCCACCCCGGTCAGAAGATGCCACCACGCATGACCTTGGGTAACAGCTCCAATCAGCACGCCCAAACCCGACATCGACCCACCGCTCATTCTCCAAAACTGGTTCCGCAAGTCGGTCCAAGCATCACACCAGATATTATCCACGTTCCATATTGCAAACGCCAGAATGAATAACAATGACCCAGAGAGAATGTAATGCTTCGCCGCACGGAGGTCAGCTTGAGGAATCGTCTTGGGTGCAGTTCGGAATAGAAGAATGGTGCGGTACGTGGTTGTAAGCTGGATCGTCGCGAAACAAACTTGATGCAACACCGGATTAGGAAAATACAAACTACGTCACTCAGCTCAAATTCAAATGAAAACAAAACACAAAAAACTCACTAGAGAGCACCAACACCCGTCGGAACAGCCGCGAAACCGAGCTTCAACTTCCATCGGTCTCCCGTTGCCCGCCACCGTTCGCTATCCGCACAGACCAAGTACAACATCAAGCTCGCGACAAAGATCATCGGCAACTCGTCTAGTAACACTTGAGCATGCCATTTGAGCGTCGCGTGGAATATGAATGATCCGATTCCGATAGCTGTTACGCCGAGGTTGGTAGCAGCGTACCGGCCCCCGTGCGGCAGGGGTTTCGAGCCAGGTATAGTCCGCAGCGCAGAGTACGCTCCGTATATCCCCAGCAAGACGAATGGGATATTTGATATAGTGTTATACCACTCTGCAACGTAATGAGAATGTGTGTAATTATCCTAAACAAGAGTTCAACATCAGCCATCAACGTCTAAACGCTAGTTCCACGGCCAACGCACCTCACACCAATCGATCGTCGCAGTATGGTTCCCCCATGCGCCGTACGTCTTTTGACCAATCCTATGTACGGCTTCAATCATCGTGGTTGCAGGAGACGGGGGAAGATGACCTTGCTCGCGGCCGCAGGCATAAATAAATATGGCCGTAAGGTGCGCTGGGAAAGTTCAACGTAAACCTTCTTGTTGGACCCGGGAATAACTTGATTGCCGAGACCCGAGCGCCGTCCCCTCGATCACGTTAGCTCTGATGACAATGTTGGGATTAAAAATAAATTCTTCATGTGATTCCCAGCAAGACTGTGAGTTATATACAGATAAAAGGCAAGACGAGATAAAGAAGATCACAATCAACCGCGGCAATGGTTCAATCCCGCACCGCAAAACTGAGCGATAAAGATGTAGAGGAAGAGCTAAGGAACAAAGACAACCCTGATCAGCACGCCACCCCACGGCCGAAACTGATAAGATGCGAAACTCACAAGTCCAACAAAGATGCTGAGGGCCAGAATCCGCTGGTTCCTCCAGAACTGCTGTCTCCGGACTGTTCTTGCGCCGCGGCGGAACGCGTGTGATTGGGTCGCCATGTTATCCTAGTACGCCGCAGCAAATCCCATTGAGTAACATTTTTTAAGGGAAGATCTGAGCTCACGCACCGTCTTATCGACCAACAACTCGATCCGTTCCCCACGGCTCAAAATCTGCTCCACGTTGTGAACCATGATATCCTTCACCTGGGCCAAATCCTGCTGAGCCTGGTGCAACGCGTCCGCAGGTGGGGAAGTGTTGTACTGCTCGATAAGCTGTGTTCATCCTTACATTAACTTTCTTTGTTCATACCACACTTCACAAATTGGAGGCGCACCTTTCCAATTTGTGGCGAGAATTCGTTCAGGCCATAGGCTGGGACATCATCAATCTGGTCGCGCGGGTACGCAGTCGTGAACTATCAGAGGCGAGATTATTAGCTTCATAGTACACCTAGCCAGGGGGGCGAATGAAACGGCAGTTTACCCTCCGTTGTAGATCAGCCAAAAACGTAAACGGCATCCGACGCCCCGCTGCGTCGTCAGCCATGACGAGGAATGTGAGGCCATCTTCGGAGACATAATGAAAGAGGTATTGTTCCCATACGTCTGCACAACATGCGGCTTAGTTAGTTAGCTGCGGTGGATGGCGAAGGAATGACGTACAGGTGAGTTTCGAGTTATTCGGTGGGATCTTGGAAAGGATCGTTGATACAGCTACATAACATCACCCATTTCACCTCAAAACACTCCAGGAGATCTATATCGAAACTCACCAGTCGAAAAATCCCTCTTCCCAGTCCGGTTCTCAGCCAAAATCACATTACTTCGTGCGACGAGTGCGTGAATCAAACTCTACAGACATCCAATTTATTCTACAATCGTTACAGAGCTAAGATATGCTGAGCCGAACTTACCATGTTCGTGAATATGTGGTGTGGGGTTCGGGGTGGTTGTCAAAATCGAGGTGATTGCCTGACGAGGCGATGACCGTGATCGCACCGCACAGGTTCTGGGTCTCGGCGCTCTTGCCATCATGACGTCGTATGTAATCATGTACTCCGTGGATGACGGCGCTTATTAGCCACGCCTATCGGCTAATTTAGCCACTCTGTCCTTGTGCCGCACAATCGATTCCCCATGACATGGCTTAGGATTCTTATTTCATGTTCATTACGATTCAGCATGCGATAACAGAAACAACACGTCATCCGATAGCGACTGCTCCCCATTCGTCCGCATCCCCTCCGCCCACACTGTCAGTGTTTACTTGGTTTCCTCTTCCCCCTACACCGCCGAACATCAGCTTCAAGGATCCCTCAGCGTCTATATAAGCACATTCACCTCTTTTTTCGTGGTCTCTTGCGTGTCCGGCGTCAGGGGTTGCGGAGGAAACTCATTAGGCTTGATTGCCGAAACATAAATGATTAGCTCTCTTGGACATATTGTTAAATGGGTTAAGACGAACAATTGGGTGTTCCATTGTAAATTGTAGACTTTTGATCGAGTATGTGGTGGTTGAGAGGAGGCTGAGATGGGTCCTCGCTCCAGTTATATACCGTCGTCGATCCGGAAACCGGCCGGATTCGTGATTCGCGACACCACACCCTGAACACGGGTAAATTATGCCAGTTTCTGTGCTCATTTAAAAGACAAACGTCCAACGTCGCCGTGGCTGCTTTTGTCATGATTTTGCCGTCTGAACTTTTTGAGTTGTGGTGCGTTTACCGTATATCGTTATACAAGGTTAGTTTGGCGTTTCGCAACCAGGGTGTTTTACGATAGTACACTTAGGCTCAACGGTACCTCGACGAGCACTTCAACTAAATCTTGACTCGAGCCCGAGCACCACCAGTTGAAACCATTCTTACCCCCTTCCTCCTTAGCTGAACCTGGACGAATCGCTCTAGCATCAATGCACATCGATTCGATAAATACGCATATCCACGGAGACTCGTAAGTTATGGCCCTCGGCGCTAAACTAATTTCCTCAACAATTCCGAGGCCGGAATTGGAGGCCAGTTGAAGTACCAGTCGAGACCCAGTCTTACTGTCATGAACTCCCCTATTGTGTAAGCCCACCCCAAATGTGCCCGGTGCAACACCCACTAGCCACAAATGACCCGATCAACTTGATGTTTATTCCATACTCAAACTGTGTATAGAAGAAAATGCATTACGCAATAGCAAGCTGTCATCCTAAACTCTACACCTCTCCACTCCTTGTTCGATTCTTCTTGCTGTTTCTTTGGCTGTTTCTTGCTCTTTACCGCTATTCACCGGCCTAGATCGCCGACTGATCTACTTCCAGCACTCACTTCAACCAGCGGTAGTGTGCCCATTACGCTCCTCGTGTGCTGAATGCTTGCAACTGCTCGTGTTCTTCGGCTCATAAGTGACTGCATCAAACGCCAGGCGTTCGTATGGAATGTGCTCCGTGGACTACTAGCCACTCTGTCACTGTACCGAATAATCGATTTCGGGTGGTATAGTAAATGTGATACATAAGGTACTTGTTACATATTCGCTAAAAAATATCAGCTTAAAATATTAGGTTCACATGTGCACCACCATCATTACTTGATAAGTACTGAGATTGTAGCGGTCTGTGTGCTCGAATCCAGGACTAGGTGAACAAGCTACGTTTTAAAGTATTGCAACAAAGTGTCTATGCTTACCCTCCTGAAAGTAAGTCGGGTCCGCAGCACCAGGGTTCATGTGCTTAAGAACACGGCTCGCGACTTCAATACGGGTGCCTTAAACCCACGACCTAGTAAACCATGTGCTCGAGCGGGGTGAGGGTTCCGATAGATCCCATCTTTGTCATTCTGCGCATACAGGTACCTACGCCTCGCATGCTAAGCTCGTATGACCTCAAACCGGAGATTGAAACATGCGTAGATGAGTACCAGGATTGAGCATGGGCGCCTCGCACCCGGGTCAGATGGCGACATCTAGCAAACATTCACTCCTGCCAAATATATGCAAACAGCTTGGACAACGGCCCGACTTGGGCTCGACTCTCAGTCGAAATCAAATCACGTCGGGGAAATATAGCTGCGGAATCTGTGCAAATGCGCGTAGCAAAAAGTGCCGGTTGAACAGGGGTGTGCTGGGTTTGGCCTATATAAGCCAAGTCAACTCGTCGCTTGAACCGCAGTGCGATCCCCTCCCACATTCTCTACTCGAGCTCATCTACATTTGTGAGCTGTACTCTCCTCTATAAATCTACTTGGATTATCTTCTCGATTCAACAAACAAAACTGGGCATACTTCTTCTGGTGCTTAGACCACACACCCCTGCCGAACATCGTAGCACGCCCTCGTATATCGTAAAGTTTGGTAAGAACCCATCCCTACCATGCTCAAAGTACTCATTTTACTGAGTCTGTGTATCATAAAAGGTATTATGAGTCAATCGAACACCACTCCCGATTTCAAGTGGGAGAAAGCTACGAGCGATAACGGGAAGGAATACGAGATCGGATCCCTCACCCAAGGCGACGAAACCACGCCGGACCCCGGGGTAACTCCCACGTCCGGTTTCAACGTTGAAGTCAACTGGACAGTAGGAGACCCTAAGGAGTGGCATTATACCTCGGAAGACTTCAAGCGCCTAACGGGGATTACCCGGTATAAGCTATACGAAGACCGATACGAGGGTTCGTTTTTCGGCTACATACTCGAGTTCTCAAACATCATCAATTACCACTATTACTTCACGGACAAGTCTCCTGATTGGTATTCAAAAAACACCTTCTGGAACGGCGATTGGGCACTGAAATATAGCTCTGAGAAGCCTACCGTCGGTCGTGTCGAAGGATCGTAGAGAGATAATACCTCGTCCTTGTCTCTCGTTCATGTACACAAGACGGGATATGAGGTCCCTTCATTGGGTCTTAGCTCTAGATGTAGGACATAGTCAGGACATTTATTTTTGATCTATACGTTGAACATATCTGAGACGTTATAGAAGGACTGCTAAAATGATAATTATGTCAGAACTGGACGATGTATGCACGAGCTAAACAGAACGAACAGAAGAGGCAGATTGAGTCGTAAGTTGCTGCTCAGACATGATTGGTATGGTGGCGTTAACTAAGCGATGATACGGGGTTTCATGACCTATAAAGTCTCAAATCTGGAGTACTCTCGGCTCTCCGGATTAGAGGTTGTTTACCGATGCGAGTGCTCGAATGAACCTTGGTTTTCCGAGCGCTACGAAAGTATTCGCCAAAAAAAATTGGGCAGGATTTATAAAGCCGAAATCATCTTGAACACTTTTAGATCGAGGCTTGAACAATTTTCAAGTGCTAAAAGATTAGGAGGGCCGGCTCGCAGTGGGGTGTAACGTTTCAGGCCGTTGCATAAGCTTTATATCCTCTTGAAGTATCTTTGACATCTAAACTGTAGCCATTTTAAGAATAGCATCTTAATCAAGTGCATTCATTTTGAGATAGATGCAGCAATTTTATAACTTGGATGGAAATTCCAACAGGGTGGCGCAAAGAGTACTTGGCAATTTTCTGGCGGTTGTAAGTGGTCAGACTGACTATATCAATGAGGCGACGAAACTACATGATAATCACTGTGGCGAGAAGTCCAGACGGCCACGTAGATTTGCTATACGATCGTCCAATCGCACCGTGATCTATGAACCGTTATATTTGGCATGTAGATGAGTATGCTTGCCAACCACGTTGGCAATGCGCCCATCTTCAACTTGACTTCCGAACCCGGGTACTCCCCATTGGGAGCGCATGCAGCGGAGCCGGCGGAGCGGCAGGCGCACTACTGGGCAGGGGAAAATGCCGGTGCGCCGCGCCGGATCACGTGCTCCGCATTGCGACGCATTCAACTCACGCTTAACCACGATCATATCGTGTCAGCGCCCGACGTCGCGCGTCGCTTTTTCTTCCCACCCGCCATCCCCTTCAGCACGCCCGGTTGGTTTGCTTAGGCGAGCCCTCCCGACCCGCGAGTCGCACTCACGGTTCGGGAGATCCGGCCACGCTTGCGTTCCCCCAACCTTGCCGGCGACTAAGCCGGCCAGCGGGGCGTGCCATACGAGGCGCAAGCACCGGCGCCCAGCTCAGTTGAATTTCCCATCCTCAATCGTCAGAAAGTCGTCGAGATTGATTGCGGAGGTAGGGTAATGTTCAGGGCTTGTGCCATAGCCATTGTGACAAAATGCACGGAGGACAGTAGCCACGAAGTCACCAGGACTCTTCCGTTGCAGCTCTGGGCCAATTGCAGTTCTACTGAAGCTCATGTATAAGCGGGTATAGACCGATAGGTGCTAGGAATAGCTAGTGAGCCGTGAATCGGAGTTATAAGATGACACTGAGTGCGGTATAACGATTTTGACTAGATCAACGATGTGCAGTGGATCACAGGCAGGTTGAGGCCACTTCAGAAGGCGAGTAGCCACAATGATGTCTGTACGTAATTACTTGCTCCGTGGACGGCGGCGCTTGTAGCTTCTCCAAACCTCAACTACGGCGACCCACTGATGATAAGTTATCTCCCGCGTCAAGCTAGATACGAGTTTATGTATGGTACATAAGGTATCCTTTCTATATTCAATGCGATCGAAACTTCGCGCACGACACCGGAATACGCATCAACCGACAACAAGCTAATCTTCAACTCCCAATCTCTCCTCCACTGTTCTACCGTTTAGGTCTCCTCATTCAACTCCTCCTGTCGCTTCTTCAACTCTTCCGGACTCTGCACTATCATCAAGCATAAATTTAGGATATCCGGATAACCAAACTCACCAACGCTGCACCCAATGCATCGGCTGACGCCTTATCGGGGATTTGAGGACCAGGCACGTTGAGCACGCCAGCAATTTCCTGCAAGGCCGTAGGGTCTTGAGCGGATGGATCCTTTATCACAGGTGCATCAATAACTTATAACTCGACGAGATGGATTGGAACAAACGGAAGGAGCAGGTTGAGTCGTATACTTCTGGTCAGACATGAGGTATGGTGGTTGAGAATAAGGTGCGATACGAGGTCGCGTCAATTATATATAGAGTCTGATCTCGGCGCTGATTCACCGAATGATGGGCGGTTGCGTGTATGACGTCTTTCGAATGAAGGGACAGATTCAGGTGATGATGCCGCATGTGCGAATGTATGCGCAAAAGATAAATGTAATCGCTGTTCGTGCCCGTCCATAGCGATTTGCGCAACACTATCTCTTCAGTATCCAAGGACATATCGATATTATATAGTAATTACACTAATATGTCTCGTGGCTTTCATCAAAACACGCATCATAAACTCATCTCCGACTACGATCTAGCTCTACTTGTTCAACTCTTCCTGTCGCTTCTGCAACTCCTCCCTACTCTAAACCCCAAACTCTGTATCAGCTACCATCAACCCTAAACAGTATGACCAACTCACCAAAGGAGCATCAAGCTTGCTCAGAACATCCTGCGCCGGGATATGTGGTCCCTTGGCTTGGAACGCACCAGCAGCTCCTCCCTGCAGACCAGGATTCAATCCACCACCCTCTCGAGGCGGGTTCTGTACCAACGAGCACCACGATCAGCTGCCTCTCCTAGACCTATAAAATAATCATACGCACAGGATCAGCGGGTTGGATCGTAAATTGTTGTTCAGAAGACATAATAATGTACGAGTGTGGATGTGAGTGGTAAAGACTAGGTTCCAGATGGGTGTTTATATATCCGGTGGCGAGTGATGGCGCAGCTGGTGACGTCTTCGATCGGATTCGGAAGCCAAGCCACACTGCGCCGGAGCTCGCCCACGTGAGGCCGTGATTGGGTGTGTCAGCGGGGGTTAGGTCAAAATAAGCTTGCAGGGATTGTTTTGGCCAAATAACATTCACCGATTCCGAAAGCATACATTTAAACTAGTTAGCTTCATATTATCCTTGGTTTTTCCAAATCTCGACTAAAGCTAAATCAGACCGTGTTACGCTTTTCCTTGCATCATCTGTAACAGAACAGTTAATTTCGAACCAGAGTTTCTGGATGGAGGGAATCACCCTTGTAAATTCTGTCCATGGCACGATCAGTTAATGACCCATCGCGAACATTCACTCATCACTCACCCGCGAAATTAACCTTCCCATCCCCATCCATATCAACCTCCCGAATAATCAACTGAATCTCCTCATCCGAAAGCTTATCACCTTCAACCCAAACACCCAAATCAGCACCCCTCTCCCTCTCTCCCTCCTCACATCACATCCAAACTCACCAAGCTTCGCCAAAACAGCCTTCATCTCCCCCCGTTCAATCAACCCGCTCCGATCTAAATCAAACTCCGCAAACACCTTTCCCAACTCGTCTTCAGCTTGAGCAATGGTCAGACGCGCGCCCATGAGCGCGGCGAATTCGGGAAAGTCGAGTACGCCGTCGTGGTTCGTGTCGGCGCCGTCGAGCATGGATTGGACATCTGCGTCAGAGGGACGTTTGTCGAGCGCGTGGAGGAAGTCTGCGAGTTCGGAGGTTGTGATTCGGCCATCGGCGTCTTGATTACGGAGAGGAGAGGAGAGAAGAGGAGGGTAAGTGCGGTGTGTGGCGATGAGTGGATGACTTACTCTTGTCGAATATCCGGAACGCCTCGCGAAGCTCTAAGTGTATGCAGTACCATCGTAATTAAAAGCATGCTAATGGCTGAGCGGTAGAAAAACAAACCTTCAAGTTGCTCTTTGCAGTCCGGAATGAAATTAGCACCGATAACGAAACATGTCCCAAAGAATCTCCTACCTTCAGTCTTCAATATCCACAAGATAAATGAGTCAACTAAACATTGCTCATAAAGAGAGCGCTCTTACCAACGGGGGCGACGCAGCGGTTGGCATCTTGGTAGGGGGAGTGGTGGAACGGATGACGTACTGAATTGATCGACGAGCTAATTTGGGCCTTAGCACGTGATTGGCGCGCCACCTTCGCCAGACCCAGCAGAACAAAAGCCTCGACCGGTTGTCTATGTACGTCCGTTATGCATGAACTACAACATATCAAAATGCTGAACGCGGGTTGCAACTCATAAGTACGACAGATACACCAGATATTGATATTTGTTTAATTGATTGTGAAAGACACGGTGCGAGGGCAAGGAAACGTCCAGCACAAACAAGACAATAAAGAAACTGAAATGGAGAAACTTGTTTACTTGGAGAGCATCATCTAAAAATATGCGTTAGCGCCAAGCCTACGTGTTACGATCGCAAGATAGATTACC
>WSTH01001775.1:0-10787 GCA_019616345.1 Ceratobasidium sp. 395
TGGGTGAAGTAGGCTCAGACGAGTATGCCGGAAGAGGTATGTATCCCGAGTTAGACATCTTAGAGTCAGGGCTTCCGCGCCGGGGTTGTGAACGGGGTGGTCGGAGAGCCAGTTTGGATGACGGGAGGTTGATAAAGAGTTTAGAGGTGGTGGATCAGAACGGGGCTATGGTCGGCGCTTAGGTTCTTGAGGTTACGTTACCGTGCCTTGGGTTACGCCGTCCATCCCTTATTCAGATTAGTCCTTCGACAGGGTGAGATGCTCCTCGCCGCGATAGGTTCAACCGTCTTGCGTTCGCCCGTCCTTTGAACGGCTTTACTCATGACATGGAATGAGTCACACATGAAAACCATCGGCCTCCGATGCAGTCATGGTTTTCACTTCCACGCTCACCCAAATTCCACACATGAGGCCGGGACAAAAATCGAATATCACAGCCCTGCTCTGTGGCACATCTTGGTTGAGCGCTCGGAGATAAGAAAGATCAATTCCTGGCACGATGCCTCTTCAATCATAGGCTCGAGCCCTAAATAAAACTGATCATCGAATCGCATAAACTCTCGGTCTTGGCACGATCTACATGCTCTATCGGCCTCGTTATCTGTGGTATTGTACAGCACCTCCGAGCGACCCGATGCACTGCCGGAGATGAGTACGGCTTTGATACGGCTGGTGAAGTGTACAGCCGTGCAGAGTGGTTGTAGGCGAGATGATCTCAAGCGCTTATCTGGAGTTGCGCGACTATCACACGATTATTTTCCGACTAACTCCCTCCACACGCTCTCTATGGCTGCATTCGCGTCGAATACTATCAGATCTCTATGATGTTATGGTGTCATATATCTCTTAGGAAGCTCTGGTTGCGCTCAGCTCAGCCCACGACCAACATAAAGAGGAAGAGGATTATAGGCAAGATGAAAAATAAGAGATACAAGGGCGCATGGAGCTGTAGGCCTATAAGGAATTGGATCAACTTCACGTATGAACCAGAGGGATAAGGGTCGTGAGGAATCCAGAACCGTGCTCCATTTGGACCTCCTCGCATCTCTGCTACTCCCCCTGTGGTACGTTAACGAAAAGTCATGCAATCGTGCTAAGTAGATGCAAATGATGTCGGTAGAGTTTTCGACTCACCCACGTCCTCTAAAAGGCGATCTCTAGCTTTCCTTAACTTTCTATCGGTGATAAGGTCTATAGCTGGGAGCCCAAGAGCCAGGACAGTGGCGCAAAGCACTACGGGCATACTGATATAATCCGGAGCTAGAGGTATAGTCACTATACAACTGTAAAAGCAGATCTCCAATACTCGCCAGGCTGCTAGTAACACGGCCGGGGTAACTATCACTGAAGATCATATTTTGTCCGCTCCGGTGTGGACTGATAAAACTCTTTCTGCGATTTACTATACCTACCTCTCGTTCAACACGACACAACATAGCCATGAACACATCGTACACAAACCTTCGAACAACTGATCACCGATACTATTCAACGATTGTGCATACTGCATAACACATCCTCAATCCTGTGCCTAATCGCTGACCTTATTCCACCTCTTCTTGTGCTCTTCACTGATCCAACGCTGATATTTCGGTATATCCGTCTTATCAGTCAAGATTGACGAGAGAGACCCGCAATCCTTCATTATACCTTTCGATATCCCCTCAGACAATTCGTTCGGGCCGGCATCTTGATTTTCTTTGAGCATCGAAGTGTACAGGTCATACACTTTCCCCATCGGAGCGTAGAACACACCACTCGGGGTATAGATTATATACCTAGCGACGGTGCGATCAATGTGTTCTGTGAGTGCGACAGACAAAATATTCACTGACTTACCCTCCAGCGACGGTCTTTTTCCCCTCCTATCGGAGAGCTGAGTCTTGAGCTGGCATCAAGATTTATCAAACCTACGTTTTCGGCTATCTTTTTCTCCGTCCACAGCGACTGATGCGTGTCATCGGCTTCGTGACGGAGCTTGTGTCCCCGCATCACCGAGTGCCAATCGGGACTACACGAATAAGCATGCTGTGACACGGGCCGGAAGGTATGTGCTTACAAAAAATCAGCAACATCATGCCTATCGCTCATCTTAGCTCGAAGATACACGACATGGTGTTCGTCCTCGAGAGTCAGGCAGAGGTCGAAATGTTCTTTACCTATTTCTTGGCTATCCGGATCTGGTGCATACTATAAAAAAGCATTTGAGCTCCATAATACGACATCTCGATTAAACTTACAACTGCCACGCTATCAGGCAAGAGTAACATCAGATGTTCGGTCAAGGTTCTCCCTTTGGGACGATACCCCATCTTCCCCTTGAACGCAAGGAGCCAAGCTGTTAGGTTAGCAGCAATCTGATCGAAAGTGTTAGACAGCGTCATGAAGGGGGTGATCCATCGTCAAGCCAGCTTCCGCTCTTTTATAACCCAGCGATCTATTCCGATCACAGATTGAAGTTATGTCAGCATTGATCCAGGATATATGCGCGACCTCCACCTCATGAGCGATCTTCAATTCTTTGCTGCTATTTTTGCGCAAATCAAGACACGATAAGTAAAATCGAAAAAGCTGAAATCGAAAATCGCCAGATCTCGGATTACTCGAACGTCCCGATGCGGATTGGGTGTTTGGGGGGAGGTTTAAATCATGTCACGTGCGAAACCGTTCGGATCGTTCGATCGTGTGCCACCATCGCATTTGTGATAGTCGGTTTGTATGTTGTCTCTTGTGAATTCAAGGCATCAGTTGTACGACCAACATTCTATCCGCGAAGCTTGCGTATGATCCTTGGAACTCCGAAAGTATAATTTGCTAGTCTGGTTTATACTACCTAACCAAGCGAACTTATGTCTCATCAATTCATTCGGATCGGCCAAGTTCGTAAATCGTTGTCCCACGCCTTGCCTGGGGTGCTGTGCTCCACTCTGGCTGTATTGATCTATACTGAAACCTGCACAGTGTCGGGATTTTACTCGCTATTTCGTAGCCAGTCCTTCTCATCCACTGAATACATCACATGCCACTTATTCTCAGGCAAGGAGATGAGCTTAGTGTAGCTTGGTTTGAATGCGGTACAGCTGTTGAGCATTTATGAACATTCATCGAGGTTTATCTACTTTATGCGTTGACCTGACACTGCCTACGTATGATCACTAGAGTTGTACACTACGTCTACCCCACTCGCACTTTTGGCTCGCCGGTTAAGAAGCGATGGCCGGTGGATCTTATAGCCGCTCAAGCTGTGCCAACTCAAATGTCGTTGTCACGATACACTGCAGCCGGATAGCGGCTTGGAATCCTGATGCCCGATCGCCCAGCTGGTTTCCAAAGATCACCCAGTTGGTTTCCAAGAAACAGCTTGGCATCTAATTTCCAGATCGCTCTGCCAGCTGGTGGCAGCGAGCGCGGGTGGTCGACCGCGATATATTTTATTCCCAGACGGTTGGATTCTCAATGCTCAGCCGTTATCTGGCTGCCGACTCGCCCGGCCACCAGAAATCCAAGCGCCACATTCTGGAAGCAGAGCTATCTCATTTCCAGGTCGCTATCCGGCTGCAGTGTAGCTGTATTAAAATTCTGATCGCGATGCTCCTCTAGTCAAATTACTATAGCCGACATCGAATTGATAGCTTCCATGCGAAATTATCAGACGGAAACCCGCCGGAATCTTCCAACGGCCAATTATAGTATCATCTCCGATCTCGCCTGATGCTCTCTTTCCTGTTTCCAAGCATATCGCTATAGCAGCGTGGGGTCGCTTGTACCGGCTCTCAGACACGTCGTATGGCTACACTTTACCGATCAGCGCGTCAGCTTAAGCGCGTGATGTCGTCGAAGCTGGTGTAATTGGCGCCGAACCTTAGTTCAATTGACTGATAATATTAGTTAGTGCGCATATATATACGGCTCTCACAAGATTCAGGCAAACCCATCCGACTTGTGTACTACCATACCCATCACCAGCATGTTCCGCCGCCTAATCATTCTCTCCGCGGCGGCCGCTGCCGTGACGGCGGTTCCTACAAACTTAGAGTCTCGAGCTCCCAGTGGCACCAAAAGTAAGATAACAATTCCTTGTGTATAGCCAGTGTTACAACTGCTCCTTCAGACGTTATCATCCAGATGTTTGAATGGAACTGGGACAGTATCGCCACTGAATGCACTAATTTCATTGGACCGGCCGGATATGGTTACGTTCAGGCTAGTTCGTAAATAATCACTTTATACTCAGGGAGCTAATAGTTCAATTTAGGTCTCACCTCCCCAGGAACATATCGTCGGCTCCCAATGGTGGACAGATTATCAACCGGTCTCGTACGCTCTCACTTCGAAGCGCGGGAATAGAAGTCAGTTCCAGGTAGGTGGCTTCATTGTTTTCAGTCTAAAATCACTGTTGATAACTCGCGTTAGAAAATGGTGTCGGCGTGTAAAGTAGACTGTCTCTTACCATAAAGATTGAAGTGACAGCAATTAATCGTTTTTTAGGCCGCTGGTGTAGGCGTTATTGCCGATACAGTTATGAATCATATGACCTCCCAGACAAGCGGCACTGGAATCGGTGGCTCTTGTAAGGAAGCTTTAAAAATCGTAGAAGGGTTTGCTGACTTTGATCCCGCGCATAGCTTTCAGTGCGCATTCTCGTTCATCGTCCGGCTTGTGGACTAACCTTGAGTCTCAAAATTTAGCCAAATACAACTACCCCGGAACTTACCAAACCCAGGACTTTCATCATTGTGGACACAATATTAGCAACTACTTCAACCGAACCGAAGTGCAGAACTGCGAGTTGGATGACCTTGCGGAGTGCGTACTTTTGTCACTGCATTTCGGACCAACGCATATACTCACCTGAGAGTAGCCTTGCAACCGAGACTGAATATGTTCGTGGTCGTATCGCAACTTATATGAACGACTTGCTGTCGTTGGGTGTTGTAGGCTTGCGCCTTGATGCTTCTAAACGCAAGCTTTACAACGCTATATGAATCCACGCGAAGCTGATCGGGCTTCATAGATATACCGACTGGTGACATTGCTAATATTCTCAGTAGGCTAAGCTCCAAGCCCTACGTGACCCAAGAAGTAAGCTAGTTCAAACTTTCTACTATGGATTGACCGATATGGGATTTTTAGGTAATTTTCGGTTCTGGCGAGCCTATAGTCCCTTCCGAATATGTTGTAAATGGAGATGTTCAAGAGTTCCGTTACACTTCAGCACTTCTAAATGCTTTTCAGAGTGATGGAATTGCTAGACTTAATGATATCACAAGCCGCGGTATGTTCTTTTGCCATATGAGAAGCCACAAGATCTCTCAGAATTTTGGAACATTTACAGGTTGGGTAGCATCATCTAGTGCCAACGTCTTTGTGGCAAATCACGATACCGAGCGGACGCCAGGCGCTTCTCTCAACTATACTTACGGCGCGGTCTATCCTCTTGCTCACGCGTTCATGCTGTACGCGTTTAGGACTTTCGTATTATCAGCGTTGGTGGCTAAGCTTTAGCACAGGGCTTACCCATACGGCACCCCGACCGTCCTTTCATCGTACACATATTTCTACAAAGATGACGGTAGTCCATCGAATGGCGTAGGGTCTTGCTCCGGTAGTGGTGGAACCAACGGCTGGCAATGTCAGCATCGATGGTTTGCCGTCGCCGGGATGGTTAAATGGCGCAATGCTATCAGCGGGACCGTTAATAACTGGGTTTCGGGTACCAAGCAGCAGATAGCCTTTGGTCGAGGTGAGCTTCGTCGGGATATTGTTTAAGAATCACAAGACTGATTGCCACAGGAACCGCTGGATATGTTGTAATCAACAATGCGGACGCTGCTTGGACACGAACATTTAGTACTCCATTGGCTGCTGGGACATACTGTGATGCCATTTCTGGCATTTCGTCAAGCGGGAAATGTACCGGAACTTCGTGAGTCCCGGCTTTTATTTGCGACGAAGTGTCGATCAACCCTTGCATCTAGATACACCGTGTCTGGAGGCATTTTTACGGCAACTATCGGTCCACGCGCTGCCATCGCATTGTATACCGGTGCCACTGGTGCCAGTAGTCAATCCACGGTTAACGTGACCTTCAAGGTCAATGCAAATACTACCTACGGAGATGTGAGGGTTGATATGTTAAACCCACAATACCTCAGTGCTGAACACGTTGGGTCTAGAATATCTATCTTGCTGGACTCGGCAGTTGGGAGGCTGAAAATGCTGTGAGTGTTATGATCTGGTATTTTCGGCGAGTGAGCTGATGGCGAGTTGATATAGGTCCTCTTGTCGTCCGCATCGTATCCCATTTGGACGATCAGCGTCCAGATGGCTCCTGGGGTATCCTTCTCGTACAAGTATCTTCGGAAGACATCCTCTGGATCGGTAAGTGGGCTTCTTATTCGTACAATCCCCTTAGTAGTCATTCGGTTTGGCAGGTTGTATGGGAGTCCGATCCCAACAGGTCTTTTACTGCGCCGAGCTCTGGTGCACTAACTTTGAATGATACTTGGCGGTAAGCGGTGAATTTGGGGCAGTTTTTAATATTTCCGAGTCCACAAGAGTTCTGTTTCTCCACGTACGAACGCCGGATGTTAATATGATATGTTCGTCATGTTGTCTCCGGAAGCTCTTGGTAATATCGAGACAACACAAATCGAATAGCTCGTGTAAAAAAAAGAAAATCCCGAAGGGCTCTGACCTAGCGTATTGTTTTGCAGTGGAGCTAAATAATTTTTCAAATGACATGATATTTCGCTACGAAGCCAGAATGCTTTATATGCATATAGGCGGGGATGAAAAGGATAAGACATATCTAAACTCTTGAAGATCGCTCACCGTGGGAACGCTTAGTCATAATAAAACCTGGTCCTTAGCCGCTAAATAAGCGCCGAGCGGCTGAATCCTCCATCGTGCGAGGGGCGCGCTCGCGGCGCTCAACGCCCGCCCGCCGAAGGCGGCGGCGCACTGGCGGCGAGCTTGCGAACCGTAGTTCACACTAGTACTATATAAGGTTGTATCCGTAATGACGAGGCTGATCAAATTTCAGGCACACACGCTGAAACACGGCCAAAATACCACACCGCTTCATCACCGATTAACTCGCAACTGCGACAACTGCCAGACAAAAGAGCTAACCCAGCATAATTTATGGTATTGAGTGGAGCCTAGATGAACCGTGTGAATAAAACTCCGAAGACTCTGCTCTTGTGTATGCCAGGGCTAGTGTGAAGATCCCAAACTTGGTAAATGAGATAATATAGTTTATACGTTCCACACCGCAGAATATAGCAAGAGAACACATCGATCCTAGCGAGCCCACAGCAGCGCATATATAGCCCTAACATACTTGATTCTGCCTTCGCTCAACAAGTTTTTCCTCCCGATATGATAGAGCAAAGCCCACAACGAACATAAAGGGGAAGAGGATTATAGACAGGATTGCAGACAGGATTGCAGACAGGATGAACAGGATGGGGAAGCACAGATACAACGGCACATGGAGTGGTAGGCCTATAAGGAATTGGATCAACTTCACGTATGAACCAGAGGGATAAGGGTCGTGAGGAATCCAGAGCCGTGCTCCATTTCGGTCTCCTCGCATCTTTGATACTCCCCCTGTGGTACGTCACCGAAAAGTCATGCAATGGTGCTAAGTAGATGCAAATGATGTCGGTAGAGTTTTCGACTCACCCACGTCCTCTAAAAGGCGATCTCTAGCTTTCCTTAACTTCCTCTGGGTAATAAGATCTATAGTTGGGAGCCCCCAGTATAGGAGCCAGGTACAAATCACCACGGGCCAACTGAAAAAACCTGGGACTAGAAACGAAGTCGGTATACAAATGTATAACCAGATCTCCAATACTCGCCAAGCTAGTAGCTGCCACCAAATATTAACCACACGTACACATCCATCATATGCGATCCGATGCAGGTGATCAGCGGTGTTTCCATTGACATACAGTGTGCGTAAGCTAGTTCCGAGCCAGCGAGAGCCAGGTTTCCAGTATAGCCGAAACGCGGAGACTTGAACCACCGAGTGAGAATAGTGATAATTTGCATCTAGTGTCCAGGTTAGCCGTGGCAAAGGTGCACACATGCCAGAAAGCGCCTGTACCACTGTGCGGCACAGGAAGTAACAGTTTTCGGCGTTTACCGAGTAGTCAGGTGCATGCCGCATAAACGATCGTAGGATGGAGCACAAGTGTTTGACGCTGGGAGTCTCCCGGTCGTCTACTTTAGACATGACAGGTGGTACGACAGAAGTGAAGTGCCAGTTGTTGCGGTTCGAAAGCTGCTGAAACAGCAAGTCGTCGACAGTTGCCATAGAGACTAGTAGGTTGGCAGGAGGCGTATGATCGAGGAGGGTTGTGGCTGACGGATCCGCCGCTGTATCGCGTGCCTGAACCTGTACTTGGATGTTACTGTTCCCTGAAAACTCTGGGCCTAGTAAGCTGCGAACGAGAGCTTCAACCCCTGCTTGGTTGTTATGGGCCTTGCCGAGTGTCTCCACTCGTATCGTGTACGCGCAGTCGTTATACACAACCTCGAAAATCAGAAACTGGTGGTATAGCGGCCAGCTGTCCTTCTCGAACCGGTCGACTCGTTGGATTGCGGCAGACTGCAGGTCAGGCCAACGAGACAATATACCACAGAACATGGGTCCAGAGAAGATACCTACGGGGAACTCGGCGAAGTTAATCTTAGGCTGTATAGGGGCTATATAAAGTGAGCGCATGAGCAACTTGAATGTACGAGCTGGGTGGTGTATACTTACGGACGGCAGACCCTTGTGAAACAAACTGAAGCAGCGAAGATATACTGGCCTGGGACGCGAGATAATTCTGAAGTCCGATCATGTTAGGTGGCCGAGAGATGGTCAAAAGCGGGATATTTTACGGGCTCTCTTATAGTGTATTTATATTCTATGGGGCATAGGGGCGCCACCTGCGCATAAGCGCTGTTTGTCAACGCTAGACTGCATATCAAGGGGGTGCATAGAAAAAGTTGCGCAACCCGAGCTTACAAGGTGTTTCAAGTGGGCGGTCCCCGCTCTTTGCCTTTTTAGTGCTATGGAGCAATCGGCCTAGACTACTAGAAATAGTCATATTTGATGTCTATATCTTATCAAGTCTATGTCTCTTAGCTAAGGGTGCATGTTTGATATCCATGTTCGAGATTTGTTTATGCTCGCAGTCAGAGAAAGACGGGAACTCGAATTCAAGACACCTTGTAACTTAAGTCGCGCATTGTTTTATTTTTTGCGCACCGCCTTGCTACGTCAATATGGTCAGCGGATCAAGCCAGCTGCCAAATCTACATATCTAACAGCACGTGCCCGGACATGCAACGGGAATATTTTACCCCTCGCCGTCCAGATAAGCGGGATAACAAATCAAGGCATTTGTAAAACAGTAGTGTGCTCACGAAGTTCCGACGCTATCAAGTAAGAGCTTCATTACAAAAAATTACATTCTGTATTGTGTAGTATGACACGTATTAGTGAGAGTTATATGTCTTCCCAACTTCAGTAAACGCTTAAATTCTAAATAAATCATTATACCCATCAGTGATGCTCAGCATGGGCCATCGACGAACTCACCGGTCAATAGAACGGAAGATCAATCTGGGACTTGGACTTCAAGACCTCGGCCGTCAATCTCATCAACTGCTCGCCCAGCTCCTCGTTCTGGGCTAGTTCGCTCCCAGGCTCGGGAATCGCTGGTGGGCACACGTACTCGCCCGTCTTCTCAGTCGTCGTCCCACAATAAATGACGCTAACCGCAGCGTCCCAGATATCCTTCTTAATAGGATACAAAGCATTGTTCCCCCAGCCCAAGATCGGGAACGGCTCATGAATGTGCTCGTTCGATTGGCGAGTGTCGACTACGCCTGGATGGAAGGCGTTTGCGAGTATGCGTGGGTGCGAAGAGGAGAGGTGCCGAGCGAGGAATCTTGAATAGAGGATCGCTGCGAGCTTGCTTCGGCCGTATTGTCCGTTCGGACCATAGTCCTTGTTCAATTCGGCGATGTCTGCAAATCGTATCTCTTCGGGTGCATTCTGGTGGAGATTCGAACCAGCGTTCACGATGCGGACGGTATTGCCCCCCTCGGCCGTCTTCTTGAGCAATGGGAGCAGGGTGCTGGTCAGGACGACGTGCCCGAAATGGTTCGTTGCCATGTGTAAATCGATGTCCACGTTGTTGCGCTGAGCCGTCATGATACCTCGTCCAGCGATATTGAACAAGATGTCAAGTCGATCGAGCTGTGAAGCTAACGATTCGGCACAGGACTTGGTCGCTGACCAGTCCGACAGGTCGCACGGAATCCAAGTCGCTCGTCCCGCCTTGGTCGAGCCCAACTCCTTCTCGAAAAATTGTAACGCCTCCTTGGCACGGTCTTCAGAGGGAGCAAGAATATATAGTCGGGAGACGTCATGTTTCAGGAGCGTGTGAGCGGTGGCGAGGCCGATACCTTCAGAGCCGCCAGTGACAATCGCGACTTTACCGGAGAGGTCCGGTGTGTCGTCAAGCTTGAACTGGTGCTCAGCTGGCGCAAGACTATGTGCGCCGGGGATCCCGACGTTCTCGGCAATCGTGTTCTTCAAAGTCTGCATGTTGGTAGCAAACGAGGAGCAAACAGTGGTAGTATGGATGAGTCTAGAGTAAAGATTAACGCAGGTACGTGAGCGAGTAATGGAGCAGAGTACGGGTGGTCGCAGAGTGCGGATGCGTATCAAACGGCAAGGTTGCATCTCGTTTTATATCCTCGAAGTGGGGCTGTATCTTCGT
>WSTH01001776.1:0-10784 GCA_019616345.1 Ceratobasidium sp. 395
CAACATGATGTCTCTGACGTCGCTCTCGTAAAAATAGAACATCCTATTCCGGTCAGCTACGTCATCGAAACCGCGTGACAAGTCAAGCGCTTAACGCAATCAGCTTCCTGTCTGCCGTGAGTTTACGAGTTTGCTGGTTCCTGAGTCTAGCTATGATACTATGATGGACCCATTTCTTGCCGGTCCAAAATCAGGACCATTTCTTGCCGGTCCCGCATTTTTTCAACGTACAGCAATCAGTAAATTCTTAGTTAAATACAAGTGTGTGCGGAGTGCTTCAACACTTCGTGTGTGTGAGTTTCGTTTTGAAAATCGCAGGGGCGGCTCAGCTGTAGAGCATACAGTCCGGAAAATTGCAGTCGAGTTGAGTACCAGCAAAACTCCGGATGTTCAGGGTCAATAAACAAAATTCAAAGAACATATCTAGTTTTTGGGACAGAGACTCGCACCTACACTTCCTACTTGTATCTTACTATCCGACTCCTTTAAACCTAGTTGAAGAGGAAGAATAGACGGCTTAGTTGCAAAAAACCAGCTGTTCACCAGCCATATCCGACGGAGACATCGCCGGATAGAGATTGTGCTAACCTAAACAGAGTTAGGCGTGTATCTCTCATGGCTGCGGCTGGCTGGCTGCTGCACAGCCGATCACATCCGATACGGGTTGGCAGCTTTAGGGTCTGGCAAGAAATGGGTCTGCGACACTCCTACAACCCACCGAATCGTTTGAGCCAGTGTATACGCGGCTTGAGCTCAAAATATTTCAGACTTTGCCAGTTGACAGACGAGATGCACAGGTATCTTTTTGTGTAATAATCTCACCCCAAAGCACTGTTTTGGTGGACTTGTACTATGAAGCACTCAAAAGTGGCAAGAAATGGGTCTGCCATAGTATCATTCATTACTCCTGTGTAAATCTCATGCTATTGTATCCAATATATGCGCACTCCCGACCAACTAGTCACGCAAGAAGGTGCATGAAAATCACATCCTAAGGCTATAACATCAATTTGCATAACTACATACAAGCAACTAAGCCAACAGGGCGGTAGAAAAAATATTTTGTGGAGTATTTTGAGTCTCAGCTCATTATTTTGCGGCTGTTTCGACAGCGGTCACGAAGCCCGACCAATTCGAGGGGAACGAGTCGTATGGGTTCTGATTATTCGCCTGGACGTCGGTTGTAATGTAAATAGTACCAATCTTGTCTGTCTTGACGATCTTGTTAATAGTGCTGGTGGGCAGCGCCGACGGGGCATCGTGGAGGATCACAGCCTGTTTGGAAGCGGGAGTCGAAGATCCAATGGTATAGCTACTCGAGCTAAGGTACGCCGCTGTCAGTTCTGAGCTCTGAGCCGCGCATACAACGAAGTAAATGCTAACCTAAAGTCGCTGAAATATTGTTCGACTGTGACAATTTGGTCCGCAATCTTATAGTATCCTGAGTCAACGGCGGACGTGCCTGGATTGAATGTGACCTGGGTAGGGCCAGATTCAGTCATGGTGCGACGATGACTTCAACGTGGGGCGGCTCACAAATCCTCCCGCAATCTGCGACTTTGCATAACTGCTGTACCCGGAATACTTGCTCAACAGAGAGCTCTGGTAGGGGACTTCGTCGAAAAATATTCCATTCAGACGATACGCGGACGCCCAGTTGGCGTACGTGTGTACATCGGCCTGAACGTCTGCCTCTGCTCGGTTGCCGTAGCCGGTTGGGACGTATCCAATGAGTTTGACATTTGGATTGGCCGAAGGTCGGAGTTTGGGGACGCAGGCCTTGTAGTTGGCGTCAGGTTGAGTGTTTACACCGCCTGGGCCGCTATTTGGGTTGACGATGAAGTAGAACGGAAGCGTAGGGTGGGATGTAGCACTGTTTGCGTGTTATTATAGAAGGTGGTCAGTATGATGTACAATCGCACGAAACGGAGTGGAATGGGAACTTACGCCGAAATTGCATTCGTCCACGCCGCACAGTTATCTCCTGGATAAAAGTAAAGCGGGAAGATGATCCCTGAAGCGAGAGCAGCCCGAGCAATCAACATGATGAGTAAAATATGTGAAGAGTGTACAGTTATGCGTCCGAGAAACCAAAACCTGAGCTGTTGTGTCTGCCTTTCATGAGTCGCAGTAGGCGAGTTTTATATCCTGGGCGTACAAGCTCGCCAAACGAACATCTGATACCCGACAGTGCTCCATATTCGCGAGATGCGGTTGCCGACAGCGAGCCTCGCCGACGTCGCCGCTTGAGTACGCCGGCTAGGTCTAAAAGCACGTTTAATTGGCAAAAGAGGTCGTGTAGAGGATGTCGGTCGCACGGTTCAGCTTCTTAGACTCTCACATCATGATGAGATGAATGGATTCGAGGCGAGTGTGTTTCTACCTAGAATCGTACTGGGTTAGAACACGCTTGTAGTAACATAAATAATTCGGCGCGGTGATTAGATTTAGTACGTGGGACCCAGAGAAATCATACATTAAGGACAGTGAGGGCGCATATACCGACCACTTCGGCGGCAGAAGATCGCAACGGCTTGCATGGTTAGCTTGTGCTTTTGACCATAGTCATCAACAGCGTAGACTTGTAGTTGGCCAACTGCACCGATGCACCTAACATATTAAAAACGCCTTCTTCCTCTGATGCAAAGATAATTGCTCGCCAACCATCTGCATTTCGGTCGCTAATTATAACCTGTACGAGCACTGTCTATTAACTGATCTTCCATTTTGTAAAATCACCTTACCTTTCCCTCCACGAGTAACTCCAACGCGAGCACCTCTAATGTAGCCCAATGAGCATTATTCACCGGTGCTAGACGGGCTACAGATCTTCCCGGGTTCCAACCGCGTTCGACTCCGACAATCGCATTGTCGACTTCATCTTGCATTGTGATTCCATCGATAATAGTGTCAGCTAGTATGGCAATTGTTGGTGCTTTGGGAGGGCGCGAGGGTTCGTTTGTGATATCTTTCATAAAGACATCGATGAGCTCCCCGTGCAACTGGGTCAGGAGCTTGAGCCGGGGATGTCTAGACATCAATCTATTCGTGGATGAACAAGCCCATCAGTGGAACAAAAGGTAGAAACAGTGACAACTCACTCTTTATTCTTTCGCTCCTCATCGAGTTTCTTTGCCCAATGATATGGGTCGCTATCCATGAAATTTGAGTAACAATGACTTCGTACGTTCAGTGTCCAACCCCTTACGTTTTCTTTTTAGCTGGTTTCTTATCACCACCCAACAAAGTGTTGGATCCCCCGAATATACTCGTAGTTGACCTAGAAAGTAAGCAGGTTAGTTAGATCTCTAGCACAAGCTCAACCCCGGCTCACGACTCAATCGGTTTGATTTCAACTACTGGTTCCACTTCATCATCCTCAAAGTCGGGTAGATCATCTTCATCGAGGGATTTGGCCAACATCTCCTTCAGCGGAGGCGGCGATGGCTTCCTAGGGGGATCTGACCTGGGCGCGCTCCATTCTGCAGCCCTACGAGCCCTCTCGTTCGCCTCGGCCACGATTCGTTCGGCCTCTTCAGCCATACGCTGCTGTTCTAGCATTTGCTCTGCTTGTTCAGCTTCGTGTATGGCTTCTGCAATACGCCTAGCTTCTTCTGCTGCTGCCTCCGCCGCCTCTTCGGCTCGCTTTTTTGCTTCTGCCAAGCGACGTTCGCGCTCTTTGCGTTGGTATTGCTGCCAGTATATGCCCCCGCGTCGGCGAAACTCGCGATAGTCTTGGACCTGCCTATTCTTGTCCTGAACAAACGCCTTCCCTCCTTTCTTGAAAGTCAAGACAGAGCCTATTATTGGTCGCATCATGGAACGAGGAGGGGCTGGTGTCTGTGGTTCGCCGTCATTGAGAGGCGAAATACGTCGTTGGTGGGACGTGGGGTTAGAGCCATCATCTGAAGGGCTGCGAGGTCGTTTGTTTGATGGGGTTACCGTGGTAGATTGGGGTAGCCTAGCGGGAGATTTAGGTAATTGTGCGGCTGCAGCAAGGCGTATTCTTTTCACTGGATCCGAATTATTATACAAATCTTCGGACTCGTACTGGCGGCTTACCTACGTAGTCTTGAGGCGCTTCAAATATAGTACCAAGCTCGAACTCTGCTTCCTCATTTGGTTCGCCTATAGCTTTTGGTGAACTCCACCAAAACTCCTCTATAATAGAAGTTCCAGCAAATTGATCTTCTCTTTCCCAGCTATACCAGAGTAACTGAGAAAATAGCCATTATCCAGTGAGTGTCACGTACGTATTCTCCGAAGGGTCATCTGCAAGTCCAACCCACTACGCAGGAAACAAGTGTCATAAGATTTCTATATAGAGTGGCAAATCAAAGGCTTACTTTTACTTCATACACCTATCATATACTGAGGGTTATTTTCAGTCCATATAATGGGTTGAAGAGATGAACGCACGAACTCAAATTCTGCCTCCGGATCCTCTGCGTTAACGGCTCTAGCACACTTGATGTATTCTAACCACTTTTAGTGTTTCACCGTAGTTGGTATGATCTGCGGTTACCTGGTCTGTCCGACATCCCTTTCCCAAGCGTTCAAATGTACTGTTGTGTTTACCTACAGAGCCTTAGACACTAGAATATATTAGAGCTTCGAAGGGCAGTGTTAAGATTTACTATGTCACTTCATACGATCTAGCGTCCAGAATCGGTTGAAATAAGTAGATATCCCAACGAAAGAGAACGCACAAAGAGTCGGCCTGCCGGCACGTGACCATCACAAGCTGGGGCTGTATAGTTCATAGTCAGGGTTGTGCAAATCAGAGCCAAAGCTCAAGCCTGAGCTGGTGAATCCACGTGTTACAGTGATCTACCACAACTTGCACCAGCAGTTTTTGTTTGTCCCCGTACACCATGTCACCTCACTTAACATGGATTTAAAGTACGTAGAGGGTTGTATATAGCCTATAAGAACATCGCCCGAGCTTATCTCGACATTCTGCTCGAAACTGGCGGCTGCAACGACGCGGGAACGCGAGGCGCCGGAAAACGTGAGGCCACCACTACTTGCACCAGCACGTGCACCAGGGTTTCAACCAATCGCCAGCCCGCAACGTCAGCATGTGACGGTCACTCGTCCTCGTCACCCACCCCTTCATTGGAGCTACTCCTTCAATTGAGCTTGCTCGTATGAGTTTTTGAGTTATTACTGTGCTCGGCTAGCCACTCAGATAGTTTGATAGAAGTGAAAGCCGTGGTGGGTCAAAAATCGAGAAGGTGACTTGAGATGGAAAGATTAGTCAGCGTCACCCGTAACCATGAATTTCTTGGGGTGTACCTACCGCGTTCACGTTGCAAGATCACCGGGGACAGACACAATGTATTTTATGCATGAATTGATAGCCGCATGTGTATGATACTACCATGTACTCTCAGAATTGCCATTCTTCTAGCGGTACCATACATGGTTAAGTAAAGGGAAATTGAAGAAGACTGTCACAGCATAATATGAGTTCACGAACAACATCTTATCCTAGCCATAAAAATGCGAAAAAAGAACCACCATATGCGCCGAGATCTATTGATACTACATACACATTTTCAGGACATTTGGAGCTGAACTCACAGTGTTCCATTGGAGCTGGTGCAAGTAGTGGTGGTGGTGGAAGTTGTGGTAGATCACTGTATGGCTGAATGGTCGCAGGGGACTGGGTTGTGTCCACGTTGAGCAAACGGTATAAAAGCTGTTGCACCTTCCTGGCTTATTTCTTTAAAAACGTGAGAAAGGTGTTGCGTGCATATGATAACATCTGGACTATTCAGGTAAATATATAGTCTAGTAAACATAACTAATATTCCCCAAAGGATGTATGTCCTGTCTCTGAAGCATGTGCTCTGGCCTCCTTTTCTCCCTTGAGGCCTTTCCCACAAATCTAATCCACATACCATCAGTCCAACCAGACTAATTACCTTGAATAGTTTGCTCACCTCGCACTTCAAATCGAATGTACTTGTGTTCGTAAACTTTCGGGACGCTCTCAACTGCGATGCAAGTTTCGTAGCACCTTGAGAAATATAATCGGAGCCTTCGATTGGAAATACTGTTGCATGGAAGTCCAGAGGGGCATCCGGAGTAGGTGCTAACGATACTGCGTCATAATGAATGCCTGAATACATGAGGATGCATCTGTTTTTGCAAACAAAGATACGTTGGTTTCTTCAATTGTCAACGGATTTAAATAACCATACCTATTCTCGTATTTTCCCTCGCCAAATTTGTCGCAGCGTCCTGTTTCTACATCGTAGCTATCGATTTCTGTGTGGAAGTAATCTGAGAATATAGATAGTTCTGCATACACAACAGATTAGAACGATACACAGCGACACAAAGGCTGCGTGTCCATACCGATTGCACCACCCCAAGTCGTGTCTTTAGAAATCGCATTCATGTATGATCCTCTAGATTGCCTGTGAACCCAAATGTTAATAGCCAATTGTTGGAAACCAAGGCGCATTTACCCCAAAATGACATCGGAGTAGGTCTCTGGGTCTTTCTGAATCGAGTCAATAACCACTATGAATTTGTAAGTCCAATCGTTTAGGTGTGACCAAAACCTACGTACAAGCCCTCATTTTGCTGGCTGCTGCCATATTTTGCTGGAATACTATAGCGATGGACGAGAACAAGCATGAGTTATCATCCGGGACGACCTGAAACTCCTATGTTAGAAGAAAAAAAATTGTGCCTGGGGACTGATACTCACTCTATGCACAAGTGTTCCAGCTGGTGTCTCAACAAAACCATCTTTCCCAGAGTTG
The DNA here is from genome assembly GCA_019616345.1 of Ceratobasidium sp. 395. Classification (NCBI taxonomy): domain Eukaryota; kingdom Fungi; phylum Basidiomycota; class Agaricomycetes; order Cantharellales; family Ceratobasidiaceae; genus Ceratobasidium; species Ceratobasidium sp. 395. The sequence goes on from WSTH01001776.1 coordinate 6,780, forward strand.
GCTTTGGGTCCTGGAGCCGGAGCCGGAGCCGGAGCCGAGGAGGTAGGCTGTACCCTAGGAGTTGGAGCAGGTACGGGCGGCCTGGAGGTAGACGTAGGAGTAGCACTGTTCGGGTTCAATATCACTGTGATTTGGTCCCCTCTCTGTAGTCCCAGCGAGGATAGTGGTAGTTCAGGAATTAGTGCTAATGCTTTAGGTGGATAACCTGATTTCACTGAAAGAAAAATATATATATAAAGGTACAATACAAATCGACGATGAGTCACTTACGCTCCTGCTGGGATGGTAGAAGACCACTAAGCTCGTAGATACTTTGTTGCAGCGAGAGAACTGTTGCAGAGTCTGAATTCAAATCGACTTGAATAGTGGATACACCTTAATGGCATCAAACACTCAGTTCTGTTGCAGATTAATATGTGGAATATAAGTACCTTTTGGGTGTCGGACACGAATAGGGACGGACATCGCTTGCGTTGGGGTATGGTGAGGTGGTAGTATGCGTCAGCGCGCGCCCGATGCGTAAAGCTGACACATAAAACTAGAATCAATCATGTGACCGAAAACCATCTTTAACCAACCCACTTCCACCACAAAATGCCTAAAGTCTCGATAAGTACGCTCCCTCTAAATGGCTTATTTGCTCTTGTAAAGCCCTCTGGTCCTCCATCTATGGCTATCCTCGACCGCTTAAAGCCGTTATTTGCCAAGTCACGGTTGCTGGTAGATCAGGAGGACTACGAAAGAGAACTGGCTGAAATGAAGAAACTGAAAAAGGATAGGAGGAAACCAAAGCGAGGCAGGATGAGCAGACCTGCGGATAGACCAAAGCTTGGCCAGGGAGGAACCTTGGATCCTCTCGCAGATGGTGTTCTGGGTGAGTCACTTGGTTGACTAGAGTTTAGAAATACGACTAAGACTCGACTAGTACTTGGCGTGAATAAAGGAACAAAGGTTTTAGGGCAGTTTCTTGAGTGCAGCAAGGTCGGTTCTACTCTACATTGCGCTTATTTGAAGTCGGACTGTGGGGTAGGAGTATCGCACAACGGCACTACTAGGATGCGAAACCGATTCATACGATAGTAAAGGCGCGAGAGTTCGCCTGGCGCCATATGCTCACCTCACTCGCGATGATGTTGAAAGGGTACTGGATCAATTTAGAGGGGAAATTCAACAAATGCCGCCAATGTACGTCCACATAGACGATGTTAATTGACTACTAATCCCGGTTAGATTTTCTGCGCTAAAAATGGATGGCAAGCCGCTATATGAGTATGCTCGGGAGAACAAACCTCTTCCTCGCCCTGTTGAAGCTCGTAAATGCACGGTGCATGAACTAGTTTTGGAATCTTGGATGCCTGCTGCAACATCTCCGGACGACAATATTGGTCATAAATTCTCTTGGCCGGAACAGGAACTCGATGAAGAGCAGCAAAAGACGAGGGAGCGGGTAACAGAGCTCGTCCTTAAGGCCGAAGCTGATGCACATCCGATCGACGAGCAGCCAGCCGTCACAAACGCTCTCCGACAGGCTACGCCACCAAAGAACACAGACAATCCGAACCCACTAGGTCCCCCGGCTTTTGTTCTTCGTATGTCGGTTTCTTCTGGCACATACGTACGAAGTATTGTACACGATATCGGGATGGCATTGGGAAGTGCAGCTCACGTTGTAACCTTGACACGCACTCGCCAAGGAAAGTACGGTCTAGCTGGTGCGCCGCGAGTTAGTTCGGTAGAGGTGGGGGCGCAAGTTTCGACGTCGTCTGAAACAGAACGACCCGAACTGATGGATGGCGATTGCATTAAATGGGAGGTGTTTGAACGTGCATTAGAAAAGCTGGAGGGGGATGGCGAAACTGTGGCAAAGCCGGAAGGCGAATGGGAGGATTGGGAGCAAGCAATTATTCAGAGTTGGTCAGAAAATTAATTGTATATCCGGTGAGGCGCCTTGCATACAGTGGACAAGCTACTATTTAGACCTAACACTATCCCTTAACCAGTTCATCCAGCTGTCCAAACTCGAGCCCCACCCTCCAAATCTCCTCCATTTTCCCTTGCCCTCTTCCGCACTTTGTTTTTCCCATTTCCCAGTAAAGTCCGCGCGACATACACTATGCTGGGTTAGGCACCACAGCAAAATGCTATCTTTCGACCCTAAAGTCTCGGTAATACGCTCGTCACAGCCGGGTGCGCACTGTCTTCTTCCTAAGAATAAACGACCAAACGTGCGTAGGAGTATTCGCCAGAAGTTTAGAACTAGTGGTGGGTCAAGCCCTATCGGAGCAAAACTCAGCACCCAGTCTGTTGTGAACGAGTGCTCATAATCATACATAGCACGTCGGTAGCTGTATCTTGAACTACCGTTCCGATTTTCCTGAGATAATTGCCGTCGATTATCCACCCCTTCGGATGGGACGCCAGGAAGACCTCAACTTTTTGCTTCAGTTCTTCGGGAGGCGCTTGTACCCATCCTGGTTTCCAAAAAACCTCATCTAGAGTGAGAAATGGAATGCCAAGGAGCTTGGAAAGTTCGACTGCCAATGTTGTCTGGGTGATTTAATCATCAGTTGGCGGACGAGGGGACCTTAGAATTCCTAGTAATCGGATACCTTGCCCGACCCACTGTTCCCAACAATCGCAATCCTGTAGGTGCCATTGCTGTCCCCTAAAAGAGGGCTGGAGCGTGGGGGGCTGGGAATCATTACAAGCAAGGATGAAGATAGTGCAGGCTAGCACACGCACCCTTATAACAAACTACTTCCGGCAACACGAGTCACTTTGAGCGCTTGACGTGCGACTGTTTCAGTGTGGTGCAACATCGCAAGCACATGCGTGCCCCACATGCAGGCCGAGTCAGCTACAAGTAGAGGTCGGTGACTCGTATATTTGATGAAAGATGCTGTGTAGAATATATTGGCGAATTGTCGAAGGTAAGGGAAAATACTTACGGATGATTGATATGCCAACGCGCTGTACACTGGTTCCGCTTACTCTCGCCCACGGCCGCAGTGCCATTTTGCGCCCTTAGTTGCCGTACTACCTCGACTACAAACGCTACACAACTATGTCTTGGGCCCATGATCCATTCATCAACTTTCCTGTCGCATATACCTTGGTGTATCTTCACAACACTCGCCGATAGGTGTTTCCGCCGCGTGGTTTAGCTAGTTCACCGTATCTTTCTCCCTCTGGCCAACCTATTAATAGTGCTCTAGACACTTGTTGCGCCAATATATGCATTCGGTTCGCAAAATGGTCCGGCTGTGGTTCAGCCTATGAACCTCATGGAGTTTCCACTATGCTCTTGATGGTGGTCGCAATAGTATCTCTACCTCATGAGGCATAAAAAAGCAGATGACATTATCCATATGATATACACTAGCGGCTCACACTGTCCGCTAAACGTCCGCATCTCGTCTTTAGTTGTACACCTGGTACAACGGTCTAAGAAACAACGAAAGGTCAGCCGCTTGCAGAGAGTGGAACAAACACGAAAGAACGCACGTGCTACTGAACTTCGTTCCCTGCCTCACGACCTTTTCTACAGCATCCAGGAAGTCGCGCTCGGTAGCCACTTTGCGTCGTGCGCGAATAGCAAACATCCCAGCTTCAGTCGCAACGGAGCGGAGTTCAGCACCAGTTGTGTTCGGGCAGAGACGAGCGATGAGATCGAAACGGATGTCGCGCTCAACCGACATGCTAAATTGAAAAAGGGTGTTGGTGACGTGATGATATGTGAGGAGAGCATCGTGAGACCAACCTTCTGGCGTGTATGCGTAGGATATGTGCACGACCCTCATTGTCGGGAAGGCTGAACTCGACTCGTCGATCCAATCGTCCGGGACGAAGGAGCGCGGGATCAAGTGTATCAGGCCTGTACAGTAATAGGCCCTCAGTCATGTGTAAAGGTAAAGGTGTGCTTATGCGCTCACCTGTTCGTTGCCATGAGTACTTTAATATTTCCTCGTGGGTCGAATCCGTCCAGTTGGTTGATCAACTCGAGCA
>WSTH01001777.1:0-10784 GCA_019616345.1 Ceratobasidium sp. 395
TCACAGCTCACGAGAGGTAGCCAAATAATAGAGCATAATCACACGGTAGATATACCCGAGTGGGATGAGCGTGACTAAGAATAGAGGGAACGTTCCTCCAACGACAACAACAATACCTAGAGTGGTCTCTCAGAAGATGTTTCTCAGCGTGGCAAAATGAAACGCACCAGAAACAACCAACATCGTTCTGAAAAATCCTCCCAGGACTCGAATCAGAACTTCATCGATGACATACTGGTCTCTCGAGAATAAGTTCATTATTCGTCCCATCGGAGTCTGCTCGAAGAACGAAAGCGGTGCCCGGATGACGGCCAACAACATCTACCGAGGCAACAACGACCATTGAGCCGCACGTTTTGAAAGAAGCTGAAAAAAGAGGAACTCACCGCATCGTGCAAGCTCCTAGAACTCTTGATCGCACAAAAAACCCAAAGCAAAACCGAAGCGACAAACGAAAATAATGCCGATGCGAGCGCGAACATTCCGTATACGAACAAAAAATATCCCACGCCAGTATTACCGCCCGCCTCTTGGTTGTGGTTCCCCCACGACTTAAGCGACACGTTAGAGACTGAGCACCATAAGAATATTAGCGCATCTCAATAGTGGAGAAGAAAAGGAGTACTCACGAATCGAACAAGCTTGCTGCAACACCATACACAGCATATATGCGATGATACCCGGGATGCTCGACGCCTGGAAGTACCTCTTGTACACGCTCATCTTCACGTTCCCTTGTTCACGGTGTTTGACCTTTTGTGCCGTCCCAGCTTGAGCCTGCAACTGCGCCCTCAAGCGTTGCTGAGATCGAACGGAAAGGATAGTGGGACGACGAAGTTTTTTGGGCGGAAGCTTCTCTTTTTCTTTGGAGAGGGAGGGAAGAGATGGCGCGAGCGTTTCGTCAGATATGCTGCTGCTGCCTTGCATATCGTGTGAAGGATTAACGGGTGTTGCGGTGCCAGACTGTGTGCGACTTCCTTGGTTGCTCTTCTTATTGCTCGCACTGCAGGTCGCGTTAGTTACACCATAGGTTACCAAATAAAAGAAACTTACATTAACTTGGCCAATTCCTTGGTTGGATCACTCATAATCTCCGTAAATGTACCAGACTCTAGGATAATTCCACGACGAAGCATCATAATCGAGTCATGCTATCACGCCCCACAAGTGAGCATACGTTCACTAAACGAATTGCAAAATTCTATACTTACCTGGTCCAAGTACGCAACGCTATTAGTCACATGCAGACGCGCCTTTCCATTCAACAATCCGTTTGGACCAATGACCTGATCAAAGACGTGTCGAGCAACATGAGCGTCAACGGCTGCCAAAGGATCATCAAGGAGGTACAAGTCGGCCCTGAAGTCATGACGTAATCAATATACAAGTTCGAGAAACGAAGATTGCGGGGAAGGTATACCGAGCATAAACAGTCCGCGCCAATGAGATTCGCGCACGCTGTCCTCCACTGAGCGTGATTCCCTTTTCGCCCACTTCAGTAAGGTCGCCGTCTGAGAAAAGTGAAAGATCTGGACGAAGCGCGCAAGCTGGCAAATTACGTCGTTAACACCCAAGGGACTGAAAACTGAATAGGCAGAGCTAGGGACATACCATCCAAAACAGTGTTATAAAACTCCTCGTCGTATCGATGAGAAAACAAGATATTTTCGCGAATCGTAGCGTTCATGATCCTATAGACGAGTTTAGGCAACCGAATTTACTACCTTTCATGCAGGGCTTACCAGGCGTTTTGAGGCGCGTATGCAATCTTGCCCATAACCTTCACATTTCCCTCTTCGCGGACCATCTCACCCACAACAGCAGATAACAAACTCGTCTACTCCAACACCTCAGCAGAGCTTCAAACCAAAACGTTACCCACACACATACCTTTCCGGAACCAACTCTCCCCAAAACACCGATCAACTCGCCCTTGCGCACCGTCAAATCAATATGCTGCAGCGTCGGCTCGAGAAGAGTCTTGGACCACTTGAAGTCCCCGTTTTGGATCTCTAGAACCTGTAGTCCCAAGTTTGTTAGCTCCGCTTACTATACCAAGCCAAGGTGCACCTACGGTATCGCCCTCTGCAACCTCACCCTCGTTCACACTCCTCGCATCGGCCTGTAACTCTTCAGAGAGCAAGAACTTGCGAATACGCGTGACCGCCACGGCAGCTTCGACAAGTTGACTTGTGATGTTTGCAAACTATTGGCATTCGCATCAGCCTCCCCCGCACTTGGGCAAAAGATAGATATAGGACACACCATAGCCAGCGGGAACTGTAATAAATTGAACAACGAGATGCACGGGAAGATTACGTCAGCAGTGAGGGGTTTCGAGCCGGTATACGCAGCAGTTGCAAACGATCCGAACGCGACGAGAAGTGGGATGCCCGTCCAGAGCGTGGTATTGATAGCCTGTGCGTGTGCGAGTCAGTTCAAGCTCAAGTATTATAGAAAAGACAAAAGAGTCCCACAGTGGTAACGCCGATCTTCCTAAGCATCTTTAACTCTTGTTCATTACGCACTGTTAACACCCGCTGAATAAATGAATCTTCCCATGCATAGAGCTTAATACTTATAACCCAACACATTAGACTAGCGCCTACGAGTAGTTACAAAGAAATAAAACACACCTCTTGATATTATTCAAGAGCTCAGACATTAACCTCGTACGTTTGTCTAAAAGCCGCAAGAAAAATAAATTAGCACGGCTAAAAACAGCAAATAGATTGACGAGACCCAGCGCTCCGGTTCAGGGTCCAGGCACCGAGAACCGACAGCCAATCGGATCGAGGGGCACCCAATTGGATCAAGCCACGCTGGTAATGAACGATGACGTACCTCGATTTTTCATCTGCTCGCTTTGCATCTTTTTCAAGACCCGGGCCATGAAGGTGTTGAGCGGGAGAGAGACAACCATGATTGCAACGCCGACGAATGCGGGCCAGCCAAGGAGGTTGTACAGGGAGACGAAGGCTAGTGTGATCTGTATCATGTTGAACTGTGAGATCCAGTTCGATGAAATGAGATGGGTACAAACGCACCTGCAACGGCCCGCTCAGGGCAATCAACCCGTACGTGCACAAATCTTGAAGCCTTGTCGCGTCGACGCTCATCAAGTTGACGATATCACCTCGAGAACCCTGTTCGACCGAAAGATTATCAGGAAACAAGCATACTACACCAAGCACAACTCACGAACCTGAGAATCGGTAGCCTGGACTAGCGCCTTATTATATATAGCCGTTACGAGCCCAGCGCGAACACGCATTCCCGTCACAAAGCATATTTGAAAGTACTGTCCCCACGATACTGATTAGCCAACCTCCTCACATCAGGTTTATAAGGAAAACAAACACACCTGATGCAGCATTGCAGTTTGCACGATACTTAACAGAAACATCGCACCCGCAATCGCCCACCCAACAAACGCACTCTTCTCACCCTCCCCACTCTGATATGCCGCAATAAACGCCAACAAGAACCTCAATAATTGGGGTTCCGCAAACGACAACACATCTCTAACGGTCTTGATCAAAGCGGCGATGGCGTACGGCCCTCCGTACGCTCGGAGAATGGCTCCCCAGAGAGACGGATTCTCGGATCGGAGTTGTTGGTTCCAGTGCGAGGAGAGTGTTTCAGAGAGGGCGTGAGCTGTGTCGGTTGGCGAGAGGCCGGAAAGGTCGCGTTCGGTAATGTATCGCGAGTAGCCGAGTTTCATGAGGGGCGTCATCCATCCGAATCTACCGACAAAATAGAAAATTAGCACCAAAATGAGAACATAGGCGGGAAAAAGGACGTACGTAAGGCGACTATACACATTCGCCCGCTCATATGGCAGCTCCTTCTCCTCAGGCTCCGCATCCGGGTCCTGCTTCGTCCGGTCCGGACAAAAACACTCAAACACCCAACTGACAAACCCAGCGCCGATCAACAAACAGTCCAGCACAAATCCAACATTGTGTGTACGACCGATGAGCACGTGTGTACGTAGTGAGACGGCTTGCTCGAGGATATATATCGGCCAGAACGTGAGAAGTATAGTCGAAGAACGGCGGGTCCGGGTATGATTTAAGTATGTGAGGAAGCTGACGAGGATTGAAGCCACGAATAAGGTCGCCGAGCCGACAATTGGTGCGGATGCGATCCTATTCTGACCACGCTGCACCAAGCTAATCACAAACGACGCGCACGAGAGAAGCACGAGGGGCGCAACACCAATCGCCTACGAAAGCACCAATCAAACTTTACAAATGAAATCGGGATCACACACAAAACCAACTTACAAGTTTAGCTCTCAACAACCGTTTCCCATCTTCAATTTCCGCCCTTTTTTCTCTTTTAACGAGTTGGAGACACCTCACGGCTGCAAAAAGCAGAAAAATGCCAAGTAAACCCGATTGGACAACACGTTCAAAACATGGGGTGACATCAAGTTCGCGAAGCCTAGATACTGGACCAAGGCCCTCTGGATCGGCGCAGTAGTCGGATAAGGATTTGTGAGGTGATTGGGCCAAGACGAGTTGCGCCATGGCCTGCGGGGATGGCGTGCGCTCTGTTAACACGGTGGCCTTATAAAGACACAATTGGATCAGTAAGCAAGTCGGACATGTCACGTGGCCATCACGGGAAAAACCGAGTTTTGGCCGGCTGACAATTAATTGGATGGGCGCTTGGCGCGAACCTCCACCGACCAACTAGGTTTTCTTGGCAATACTATCGGGGCTATTACTAAGTACTCCCGCCACGCTCAACAAGATAAGTGTGGTTGGTTGAATTGTCCACAAGAGTAGCCACATCTTTGACGCCTACAGGACCTCCCAGCTGCATAAATCGACGGCTAGTACTGGGGGATTTCTCTACCTCCCTCGGTCATATTCTCAGTTTTACCTAACTAAGCCTCGCGGTCAGTGTCGGTACATGTATGTGGTGGGAGATGACTGTGAGTGGACAGTTGGTTGGTTTGAGGTGGTAGAAAAAACAATCCGACAAACTTCACTTAAAATCCTGTACAAAAACATGTATGTACGTAGTTCGCACCGGATATTGCGACGTCTAGTGATAACGTAAACTCAGAGTGGGACGTACTTGCAGTCTTCATAGACCTACGCACTACCGCAGCGAGCCGGATAGGCAGCTAACTTCTTCTTACGATCGCTCTGACTGGGTCTCTCCGAAGAGAAGCAGCCGAGACAAAATCGCAGATGTAGCACAATTCAAGTTTCAACCATGTATTTTGTAGCAACGAGATCCATGAAGTTGAACAGCATATGCTTAAACCACGCAACACCCCAGCTCCAGGCGTGAAAAAGCGTAAGAGGTCACGTTGGTGTAAAATACAGTGTGCGTCAGGCCGGGCTCGCCGCAAAATTACCAGTTCAATTCGCTCGAGAGTCGAATATCACATTGATTGTAAATGTTTTTCGTAGTCCGATGTGCCACTCCAAAGAACAGTAGAGAAAATGGCTGTTGGCTAAGCCTCGCTCGTAAGCGGGGCGTCAGTTAGGCGCCAATTTATGAAAATAGACACTTTGCGTAGTGTTGGCGGCGAGCGCAGCCGAAGGCCCTCGCCCTCGGAACTCGGAAACTTGAAAATGGCCCTCGCTGTCAAGATTTCCGAGTGTCACATGACCCTCGGGGGTCTTTACGATGAAGGTCCCAGTAGTGGTTGAGCGAACCCGAGGGCGAGCGCCCTCGCCGATTATCTAACCACCCTCGCTGCCAGTTTCCGAGGGTCTAGAAGCGCCCTCGAAAACATCAGTTCCGAGCGAGGCCCGAGGCCCTCGCCCTCGCCGCCAACACTAGGTAAGCGTGTGGTTTAGGTACGTAAGCAAAAGAACGGGGACTGAAGCTACGAATGCAGCCGCTGAGCTGATTGTTGGTGCGGACTAGATCCTTTTCTGACCGCTGTGCATCACGTTAGTCACGAACAGCGCGTATCAGAGCAGCACGAGGATAGCAAGGCCATTCGCCAACGAGAATATTCATCAAACTCTTTAAACAAAATCAGCATCACGCAGAAGACAGCTCACAGGCTTAGATTCACCTTGCTCTCTGTTCTCCATCCTAGCAAGCTGGGTACGCCTCGCAGCCGCAGAAAGCAGAAAAGCGCCAGACCGGCAACACTTTCGAAACATAATACGCGGTCAAGTTCGCGAAGTTTGGGCATTGGGCAAAAATCCTTAGATCACCACAGTATTCATTTAGAAGTTCATGCACCGATAAGCCAAAACACATAGCGCGCCGTGTTAACGACGGGTCTGATATAAAAAAAACCACAGTAAGTTTGATATCCAAGCTGGGGACGTCACGTGCCATGACAAAAGTGGTTTGCTTGCTTCATCGGCGCCTCAAGCACGTCTCCGCAGAACCTCCACCTTACATACCTGGCAAGGCCGTGCAAGCCCCAGCCAGGCAAATCATCTTAAACCAGGAGATATTAGGTACGACCGGAAAGTGAATGTCGTGAATTCGTTCTCCCACCATGATGATATGACACAGCGCCCTGAGATTTTTCATATACCTGGATGAATTTATGCTAGTAGTATAACCTCATCCCATTCTCTCAAGGACAAATTACTAGGACATTAACTCTCAAAGACCTAGATAAGCTAGTATGTAACTCTCAGTATGCGTCAGCAGTAGTTGGTCGTGAACCGCGTTAGCCGTAGAGACCAACAATACTGAATCTATGTGCTCCCACTGTATATCACAATAGACAGTCGGAGGAGCGGAGGATGTTTGATATCTGCTACCCCCACCTGGTTGACTACTCGCCTCTATCTGTTAAAACGCCGGCATAAGGTTTGGGGTTACTGCGGCTTCATTGCGAAAACGCCTGGCGCTCACAAAGAGGGCCTCGTTCATGTGTTTGGACACCATTTCGAAGTAAACATGTGTGCTCTACTGCGCCTAGCACTCCGGGATATTGATTTCTCCGACATCACTGCCGAATAGCACAGCAAGCTCTCAAGGTACGTGTGGACGCGGTTCTCAGTGTCCGCTACTCTAACGCGATGATGATCAGCGATCTCCGCAGTGCCAAACCCTTGAAATGATGATCGGTTGATCTGATTCAACGAATCACCTGATTTTTTCAAAGAGACCCTGATTGGTCTCCTCGATCCTCCGACCGTTGGGCATCCTTCACCGGAGCGCAACCCAAGGTCTACGCTTGAAACACTTGGCAGCCTCGGTCTTACCATTATTACACCTGAGCTCTACGCCATTTTCAACGCACTCCGTCCGGCACTACCGCTGTCAGCGCACTAATTTCGTTCGGTGTCCCTCGTATCTCTTACTGCGGCTGTTGTGACGCGCACTCCAATCTATGGTGTGCGAGCTAGCTTGGAACGAGGCGAGACAGTTATCCGCAACATGGGTGGGTTGTATCCGGGCTCACAGTACGATGCTTTGACTTCAGGGGGCATCCTACACTGCACCCAGCCCCGCATATAAGAACCAGTCTCGGGTAAGGATGGGTTATACAATCTCCTACAATTGGCCTGGTTGTGCAAACTTCTCCTATTATCTCTCTCACCGTCTGTAGTTCTACTCTGTATCATGGGGGTTCGCACACTATCAATCGCAACCTTCCAGGTTGTCCCTATCGCGACTCAGGTAGATCTATGGTCTGCTCCTCAGCAGCTGCCTTCATTCTTATCGGGGCTACGAGAAATCCTTCAGCCTGTTCTCGTGCTATTTTTGTTTTTCGTATATGGGCCTAAATCATCGCGATGGACTGATGCCGCTGAAACTCCTCCTATGCCTTTAACTCCAGCAAATGATCGGGGCGGTCCCTCACTTCTTGAATCTTTGAACGGAGTTATTGAAACCTACTAGGGGCCGCTGCGGCGGGTACGGTGCGCTAATTTTATAAGACTGTTCAGTTAGAAGCTAACATTAACATACTATCAGGTTTTTAATGCATGTTCCAACACAAACTTACGCAATTCTACTGGCGTTTTCGCCATTTCTTCGCTATTCGTGTCGTTTGAGCCGTATACATACATTGTGTTTTCTCTCTCTCTTTCATTTCGAGTATACAACCATTTAGGAGGGATATTATACCCGAAGAAAGGTGTATCTGAGTATAATGCCCCAAGTCAAGCTTGCGCTCCAGGCTTCATATCGTGGATATGGTACATTCCAATCGGATATTCAGTCGTTATATTTCCCGCTCTGCACGAGGGTCGAAGGCTGTCATCGATGTGAGATACACGAGCTGAAGAGTGAAGGACTTGAGCCTGCCACTCGTCTCTGCGAGACCTCATGGAAGAAAGGAGTTATACAGATTCTGAATTTCCAACCAATATAAAATAATCCAAGACAGCATATTTTCTCCTTGACCTGTCCGCATTCTAGGCTCAGTGGATGAATAAATGACTACGTCAAATGCTATCCAGTATTGCCAAAGTAGATAAAAATCTTGACTGAGTGGCAGCTCATATATGATAGAACCCTCGTATCTAGTGCCTGAGAGTAATATCATGGTCAGTTCCTGCATATACGCTAGCGTGTCGAGCGCCCTGGTACATTTTTCCAGAGGATCTTGAAGTTATTTACGGATAGGCCCCTCCGCCACCAGGTACCTGGATTGCGAAACCCTTTTCCCGATGTAAGAGCACCCTTCGAAATCAGCTAGGCTCAGCCCCTCTACTCTCCGGTTTAGTCACTTTCTTCGCGTCAATCGATGGACCTTGACGCTCGAGCGGGGAAGAAAAAGATAAAATTTGTAATAATATATAGATATGGATATGGATATGGACATGCGCGGTTAGATCTGCAAGACCTCAAGTTTGGCTGAGACTAACGTAAGATTAGGTGGGTTACGAGTGGCAAAAAGCAAAATAGTTTTAGTTTGGCACGTAATCAAGTCAAGTACAGTAGTGAGAAAGATTTTATAACGAGTCTTATAGTTCGTAGCCGAAACGACAATGAGCCGACGATCCGAAAAAGATGGTTAAGCAATGTGACCAAAAGTGGTTTGAACAATCCGCGTTCAGTGGCCCCGGCGGCTGTCATGATGGAAGCTCATACACTGGCGAAACCCCCTCTGAGAACGCAAAGCCCTAGGAAGATGTACTTATACTACCTACCCTTATGTACCCATTCACTTCGCTCTAATGCCTTCGACTAGGAACCAACTTCTTTGCATGCTGTCGCTCTGGCCGTGTACTAGTACGCCGAGGAGAGCCAACCAAAACAAAACCGCAAATGCGTGCAAAAGGATTGAATGACCTGGTTTTTGGGGGCATCATGCACACTGTAGGAAGCATTTTCACGGTCGTGTTGGACATTCGGGCTTACGGCGCTTACGGGTGGCTGGCTGTACAGTACCTGGGGGGTTATGTACCCAAATTTTTCATGCGTGTATGCTCGTCTCTCGTACTTTTATTCACTCGTTTTACTCAGATTCCTGTGACTCGCAAAAGGTCGCAATTGTGGCAAAAAGGTGGGATTACGCTGTCGTGCATTCGGACTCCACACGACTGAAGAGACTCGACCAAGGGCTAAACACGAACAGAGGTGGCCGTGTCTAGAATACGCAGGACACCTCCGATGGAGCGGCCCGCCTTCCACGAAGTTGAGTGCTGTAGCACCGGTCAGATGTCATGTATCCGTTCAAAGCATATGTCTGCCCGAATGGAGGTTGATATTGGGCGGGTAGGGAACAAAGAATGGACGCAGTAGTGAACTGGTCCGCGTGACGGATGGCTCACAGAGGGTGGGTGAAATGGACAAGGAGATCGCTACGGTGAAGAGAGGTCGGTTGCATGCGGTGATTCGATACAACGCTCTCATATATCTGGCAGAAATGCATCCGGTCCGAAGAAGTGAAGAAGGTTCTTCAACGCGCGCTGTGTGAAAGATATGCAATAGAATTTAGCCTTGTGCGAATGATCGGTATCATACAGTGAGAGCGCCGGTCGTTATGTCTAACCAGAATAAGTAACCTCCTGCCCTCCTCCTTGGTTTGATAGAACCGGTTCCCCTAACTTTCAAGCGACAAGTCGCGATATAGAAACTGAAGAAACTCGGAGTAATGGGTGTGCACAGTGACTGTATAAGCGTGCCCTTAGAAGAATGAAAGACGGGCAATTCGGTCAGAGTAGTGATGGTCAACCAACCACAATAGTATTCACGCCCATCATAATTAGAAGGCGCCTTCTGAAATTGCCAATTGGTTCGTCAGTTCGAGCCCCCTTCTACACATCAAAAGAGGCTTGTTCGAAATAATCGGATCTGTGATACTTCGTACCATGTGCGCTACATGCGAGCCAGGGTGTGGAGGCGAGAACAGCATGGCGCAGTTCCATCCTGTAGTAATTGATTCCATGCGCTTTGCACAATTTGCTTGATGGATCGCGGTCTTCTTTTCTCACTTGCGAGAAAGTGTAATTGTGATGCCTTAATTCAGGGCACTTTACCTGAAGAGTTGAACGGGCAACCATGGCAAAATGAGCCCGGATGCCGTGGCCAACGAGGTGGCGCGTTCCAGAGCTATCAAGTAAGGTACTACACTTTGTCCGACGAGTTTGAGGGCGATGCATATCGGCAGCTCTAGGGGTTGATGGAGCAATTGGCTCCAGCTTGTGGTAACGGGTTATCGCGATTTGCAAAAGTCTGATCCAAGCGCCGAAAAATCTTGTTGTTTGTTAGTTCGCAAAAAGCACAAAATAGGCTGTATCCCCACCGTTTCGGGCTCAATCGTCGCGATAAGTGGCTAGTATTAATCGCAGAGCTCGCGCGAACACGATGATATAAGCTACATGTGTGTA